>JAMKQA010008898.1:0-15210 GCA_024699735.1 Posidonia australis | reverse complement strand
GGTTTATGGTGGCTCTCACTCAACCAATGGATTTCTGGGGTAAAATGGGCTCCATGCCAAATTCCTAGGGCCCTATACCTACTTTTTTCAATAATTCATTTTCTTTTACTCCCTCCAAGGCATGCTGACCTACCCTATCCCTGCTTGGAGGTAATAAACACCTAGGTTGAGGGGTGGCTGCTATTTCAGTTTGATATAAAATGGGTGGCTAGTCCCTTTGAACAGGTGGACTTGGTAGGTGTACGCTTCAACTCCTCTCCAAGTTATGTGATAGGGATAGAGTCGTCCTACATGCCTCACTCAGTGGAGCCGAGTTTTGTCTGCAACTTCTATCTTCTTATTTCTTTTGTGCTCCAAAGTCTATGTTGTTTCTTTATTGCTCGCATTCTCACTTATGCCCTATCATTTTTTCTCCCTGTGGAGGTGTAGGCCCCTTAAGAATTTGTACATTTCACCCACTTTCCATGGATTATCACTCCCTCACTCCCTAAGTCAGACAGGTAGTAACACGTGAGGAGGATCAAACTCTTCCTAAGTAGGTAGGCTTCCGATTTTCCTCATCAGGCAATAGTTATGCCAATGTTCATATTATAATTACAATGCAAACAAAAGGAAAGTACAATGCAGATGATGCGATTTGTGATGTCTAGATGTAGTAAGCAAAAACATAGATATGCATGGGCTGCAATGAAATGTTTTGCAAGGCTCGGGAGCAGCCGACGATCATTGGGAGTACTTTCAATTAGGAGTCGCTGATGGGTGTCGATCATTGGTCCAGCGCACTCTCTTCGGTTCTTGGTAGGGGTGCAAACGAATATGGTATATCAGTAAAAAATCTGTATCCATATCCGTTTCTGGGCGAATACGGATATCTGTATCCATTTCTGGACGGATACGGATACGGATATGGATTTTTCAATTTGAACGGATACGAATACGGATACAGACATGTCGTTTTAAATTTCAATGGATACGGATACGGATATCCGTATTAATATTATAATATATATATTTAATTATTATTTTTATTTATAAACTATATAACAATATTAGTGTATAAGTGTTATTAAGTGATTAAGTGAATAATAGATTAACATTTAACAATGTAAATAAACTAATGTTAATTATTTATATTATAAAATATATATATATATATATATATATATATATATATATATATATAACCAGTACAAACAATCAAACATCTCTCCACGAAAAAAGCCCTAGCTTCCACCACTCTTTTGCCACTCTTCCGCCAATCGCCGATCGCCGATCTCTTCCGCCGATCGTCGATCCCGGACCCCCTCTTCCGCCACTCGATGCCGATCGCCGATCTCGGACCCCCTCTCTTCCACCACACCAAGCAGATGCTCGACCCCCTCTTTCATCCACTAGTCGACGGCCAACCCCCCTCTCTTCCGCCACTCGACGCCGATCGCCGATCCCGGACCACCTCTCTTCCGCCACACCAAGCAGACGCTCGGCCCCCTCTTTCATCCACCAGTCGACGTCGACAGCTCACCCCCCTCTCTTCCGCTAGTCCACGCCTCTGCTCCAGCATCCGGTGGGCCGTCCGGCGAAAGGAATTCTGAAGGAGTGGAACTATGGGAAGCCGAAGATGAGGGTGTCAATCAATTTGCCGAACAATGAGATCTCGATGGAGCGAACCAAGCAGTCGAAGTCGGCAAGATTCGAGAGGGGCATGGCTCCCATGTTCTATAGCCCAAGTTTCAATGGGTCTTGCAGCTTTGGAAGTGACGCAGATATTGTTCGGAGAAGTAGGACTATCATGGACGTTCTAAGGGAGGTTAGAGTTGATGCTGTGGCACTGAAGAATGTGAAGGCAGAGGAGGAGAAGGGGATGAAGCCTTTGTATGAGGTAGTGGAAGAATTGGGGATGAAGTATGTGTTTTCCATGAGCTGGGCACCGGAGTACGGTAATGTAATCTTGTCGAAGTGGCCGATCAAGAGGTGGAAGGTTCAGAAGATTTGCAACGACTCGGATTACAGGTGCGATTTTCTCTATAGCTTTTGCAGATAAAACTTATATTAGCTGATGATGATTGAGTATATTCGTAGTTATTTGGTTTTAAGTTGGATGTTGCAAAGATAGATGTTAATTATCATATCGATAGAGGAGCTCAATTTTGTGCTCTGCCTCTGTTGTTGTTTTTAAGTAGGATGAGAGCAATCAGATGAAAAGCATATGTTAAATTAGTAGCTGTTGGCTAAAGCAAGATATTGATGGAGACTACTGATTTATGTTCTTCCATTGATTTATGCCGGAGGTAGTGGCACTATATTTGTTTATAAAAAATTCATAGGATGAAGGTTTCCAATGCATTCATTTACATATGCTTCTCAACAAATTCTTGATGGATTTTGTTTCATTCCAAGCTTTCGACTTTCTAAAAGATTTCTTTGTGGACTAGTAGGTGATGAGTCATGACAAGCTCCAAAACATAGGGCATTGCTTGAGATTTTGTATATTCAGTATCCGGTAAATACGGCTCTTGGATCATGCTTTATTTGTATGGCAAACTGACGATTCTCTTTTTTCTTGATATTATGAATCATGTCATATTATCTAAAGTGTTTCTGTTTTGTTGTTGCTACTGTTTTGTGGATCATGTATTAATGTCACACTTTTTGTGGTTGTTTACTATTATGGTACTTTTTATGTATTATTGGTGTTGTTATATATTATTGTGGTTGTTTATCTTGTTCTTTTTAAGAATCAATAAAGCAATTGGACAAAAACCTCAAAGAATAATATTCTACAGGTAATCTTGCAATTATCTTCTTAATCGTTTGCATGATTTATTTAATTATTTTTACATTATATTCTATTGATGCCTTTTATAAATCAACTGACAACAAATCTTGTTTAATCAAACACCAATTCTTAAGCAGTTGTATGTTGTTAATTGCATTACTAACAAGTTGTTTTAGAGTTAGTGAACCCTTTAATATTCCTAACATCAAAAAGAAAACTTCAGTATTCCATGTTCATTCCAGAATCATTGCTATCTATTAATGAAAGCATTTGCAATGATCGGGAAGGCTTTTTTAGTAAAGGCTCAGGTCAACTTTGAAAGGCAGAAGATGTCAAGAATCATTATTCAAAAAATGGAAAAAATAGATTTAAACTCCAATTAAATGTCTTTTACATGACACCAATTATTAAGTAAAAACTACCCTTTTTTTATATAATGTTGATGACTTCTTATCATTAACGTAATTTGATTATCTAGGTACTTGTTTGATTATCATCTCATATCCGTTTTCATATCCATTTTTATTCGTATCCGAGTTGTTTCTATCCGTTCCGTATCTGCAACCATGTTGACGGGGGTGGCCACAAATGGGTGGTATGTGTGCCAAATGCAGCAAAGCCACGGCAAAAAGAAAAGGGGAAAAAATGCAAAAATGCAGGAGTCGCCACTTAGTCTATTATGGAAGACGAGGAAAACCATAATGACATGAAAAAATCATGCAAACAAACAAAAAGGGGCTACGCAAACCAGAAATGCGGGTAAGGATCCCTGTTACCTACGAGGAAGGTGTTAGGCACCCTCGCACGCCCGACGAATCGGTCTTCTAATGATTTCTCTTTTGCAACTGAAATGTCGGCTTTTCAGCCTTTTGCTGTACGCCCGAGGGCGATATGCCATGCCATGCAAATGCTTGTGGTGTCTAGAGTATAGGTGCATGATGTGTAGGGGTGTGTCCTAATGCTCAGAAATATCGCTCATGTGCCGGGCCAAGAGTTGATGCAAGAGTATTGCATAATAAGATCAGGGATCTAATATCTTGAGCGATTTATCATCCTTGCTTACTATATGCCTAAATGCAAGCTAAAATGCAAGAAAACTGCTGAAAACAAAGATGTGCCTTCCTAATGCATCAAGGAAGAAAATCGGATGGAAACCTAGAAGCAAATCGGGCCGAGAAAGCAAGCAAAACATTTGAAAAACATGTTGTGTGCTACTGGAAACAGACCGTTGCGCCTGTTTGGTGCGCCAGACTGGTGCGTCAGTCTAGAGCGCCACCTGTGTGCGTCTGGGTGGGCCAGTAATGTATGCAGAGGCAGAAACAAAAAAGCCAAGCAAAGCAAAACATCAGAGGGTGTACTCTGGAAAGGCATGCAACAGAAATCATTCGGGAGAAACTTGGAAAACAAGCTTTAAAAGATTTAAAAACGCAAATGCAATGCAATGATCTTGAGCTCAAGGGCCTGGAGCCTCGCACAAGATCTCAATCTATCTGAACTAGATGCAAGAAGCAATGATCCAGCCAAGCCTCTGGATCATGGACTGATACACATGGTTCTCACAAGGGAGTAAGGTGCAATCAGTCTACCAGATTCAGCCTGGAGTTGAATAACAAAGTAGAAAAAGCAAATGGAAAACAGTTTGATTGAAAGCCAAAAACATTTAGGTGGCATCTTGGCAAACTAGAGAATCAATCAGAAAGAAACAAGCTCAAAACTCTGCGATAAAGCCATGCATGTATGATGCAAAATGCAAGTGCTCTGATCTCTGACCAGTCTGGTGCGCCTGTTGAGGGTGCCAGACTGGTGCGCTGGTTAGGTGCGATAGGGATGTGCGCCCCAGCAATTCTGGATCAGACCGTGACCTGATCGAGAACCCACCCAGCAGAGATACAAGGGGGATCTATGCAAATGCTAAAAGGCTCATGCCATGATAAAAACTACGAAACATGCAGCGAGTGCATAGGGTCAAGAATCACCATGAAAACAAAGCATTTGAAGCCAAAGCAAGTTGTTGGGTTCATGCATGAAAATGTGTGAAATACTTAAGAACAAACATGATCTGGATAAAACGAATCAAAACATACACAAATGATAATCATACAGGTGCTCCTACATGCAAGGGCATATACGGTGCATAGCTAAACATTGTGGGCAAGGAAACAATAGCTCATGTAGATTACATGCTAGAAGTGCAAACATGGATTAACATGGAGATTATTTGCATAGAAAAACAGGCATGATATCATAAAACTTCATGAACATGGAACAAAACGGATCATACGTAAGGTTTTAAACATGCTTCATTCAGTTCTGAAATGCCATTAAGAAAATAAAAAGGAGGTAGAATGCCTACCTCACGAATTGTTCCTTCTTTGCGATATCAGAGATAAGAAAACCATTGTTGCTTTAGAAGGCTCTAGGACGCAAGGAGACGCTCCGGGGAATGAAAATAAGCTGTTGGACTGGTGGAGAAGCTCGTGCAGAGGTCGGGCTTCAAGGGAGAACGTGGCTGGGTGCAAGGTTTCTGCTCAGGATTCTCAGCTCTTAGGATTTTTCATCTCCTTGAAAGTGGTGCCTATGGGGGTCCTTTTATAGGGAACTCTCAGGGGTGAGTTACGGGTATAAGGAGAGCCTCGTAGGCGAAGAGCCTAGAATATTCCACAGCACATTCGCAGCTGGAGGTAACAGCCAAGGAAGGTGGAAAGCCAGCAGTCGCAACCTACGCAGCGTTGTATGCCAGGGATGTGCGCTGGCTAAGTGCGCCACCTATGTGTGCTAGGGAAGTGTGCTAGGTTGGTGTGCTAGGTTGGTGTGCTAGCTAGGTGTGCTAGGTTGGTGTGCTAGCTAGGTGTACTAGGTTGGTGCTCTCCCTTATTGGCTTGGCTTTCAGATTGGGTTGCAGGCTTGCTACGGGTTCAGGGATTGCTTCAAGGGTCAGCCATATCCAAAGCAACAATTGGAGCCTTATCAATGAATCACCTCAAAATCGGGGTGTGTACAGATGCCCCTCCCTGAGCGAGGTCAAGGAACGAAGGGAACCAAGACCAATGCTCAGGGTTGACAAGATACCCCCATTTTGAGATTACAGAAGGATGGTGTTTGCCGTAGGCAGTAAGTCACTTATCTTGCGGATACACCGAAAGTCATGACTTGTTGCCACATGCAAATGTGAGATGCTTGCACCTACTGGTCTAAATGCTGGGATGCAATGCTAATGCAAAATGCCAATGCAAGAGCCGATGCTAAAGCCGATGCAAAATTAATGGTAATGCTGAAAACACAAATAGAAGCACTGGCAAGAAAAAATGATAAGTTGTCGGACTCATCAGCCGGATTATGAGGTTATCAACCAAAGAGACAGGATACGACAAGCTAAACAAGCCTTGTCAACCCTTGCCACCTGACAGCGTGACGGTTGTCAACCGAGTAGTTGGGGGTACCAGCCCGAGAAAAAGAAAGGGGGGCACGACAAATGGGAAATTTGTCAACCAAAGCAGGGCCCGGTCCGCACGGACCGAAGGCGAATAAAGAGATTTCGCGCCCGCGAAAACTCAAAAAGGAAAAGACAAAAGGACCCTGACCGCCCGATCAGGAGGTCCAACAACTAGATTCCACGCCCACGGAAATCCAAAAGAGAAAAGAAAACGGACCTTGACTGCCCGGTGAGAGGGTCAAACAACTTGATTCTGCGCCCGCGAAAATCTAGAAAAAAGATGACCTTGACCGTCCGGTCAGAGGGTCAAACAACTGGATTTCCTGCCCGTGGAAATCCAAGGAAAGGGCTAAGACCTTGACCATCCGGTCAGAGGGTCGAGCCACGGGATTTCCTGCCCATGGAAATCTGAGAAAGGGGCTAGGACCTTGACCATCAGGTCAAACGGTCGAGCCACGGGATTTCCTGCCCAAGGAAATCCGAGAAAGGGGCTAGGACCTTGACCATCAGGTCAAAAGGTTGAGCCATGGGATTTCCTGCCCAAGGAAATCCGAGAAACCAAGGACTTTAACTGCCCGGTTAAAGCCAAGGAAAGCCTAGGAAAGGCAATGGACATTTGACCGCCTGGTCAAAGCCAAGAAGTTGGATTTCGCGCCCCCGAAAAGCCAAAATCGGGCACATGACCTTGACCGCCCGGTCAAGATCAGCAAGCTGGATTTCGCGCCCATAGAAATCCAAAGGGGCAAAGGACAATGATCGCCCAGTCAAAGTCAAGGAAGCTGGATTCCGCGCCCATGGAAATCCAAAGGGGCAATGGACAATGACCGCCTGGTCAAAGTCAAGCAAGTTGGATTTCACGCCTACGGAAATCCAAAGGGGCAAAGGACAATGACCGCCCGATCAAAGTCAAGCAAGCTGGATTCCGCAACCGTGGAAATACGAAGGGGCAAGGCACAATAACCGCCCGGTCAAAGTCAAGCAAGCTGGATTCCGCGCCCGCGGAAATCCAAAGTGGCAAGGGACAATGACCGCCCGGTCAAAGTCAAGCAAGCTGGATTCCGCACCCGCGGAAATCCAAAGGGGCGGAGGACAATGACCGCCCGGTCAAAGTCAAGCAAGCTGTATTCCGCTCCCGCGGAAATCCAAAGGTGAAAAATGACAATGATCGCCCGGTTAAAGTCAAGCAAGCTGTATTCCGCGCCCGCGGAAATACAAAGGGGCAAAAGGACAATGATCGCCCGGTCAAAGTCAAGCAAGTTAGATTCTGCCCCTGCGGAAATCCAGAGGGGTAAAGGACAATGACCGCCCGTTAAAAGTCAAGCAAGCTAGATTCCGCGGCCGCTGAAATCCAAAGGGGCAAAGGACAATGACCGCACGGTCAAAGTCAAGCAAGCTGGATTCCGCGCCGGTGGAAATCCAAAGGGGCAAAGGACAATGACCGCCTGGTCAAAGTCAAGCAAGCTAGATTCGGCGCCCGCGGAAATCCAACGGGGCAATGGACAATGACCGTCTAGTCAAAGTCAAGCAAGCTGGATTCCGCGCCCGCGGAGATCCAAAGGGGCAGAGGACAATGACCGCCCGGTCAAAGTCAAGCAAGCTGGATTCCGCGCCCACGGAAATCCAAAGGGGCAAAGGACAATGACCACCCGGTCAAAGTCAAGCAACCTGGATTCCGCGCCCGCGGGGATCCAATGGGGCAAAGGACAATGACCACCCGGTCAAAGTCAAGCAACCTGGATTCCGCGCCTGTGGAGATCCATAGGGGTAGACAGGTCTTATCTACTCAGGATGAGATCCCGGAAAGCAAAGCGATAACTCTAGGATTATTCCCCTAGAAGGAACTACGATATGCTGATTGCCAGGGTTGCGGTGCGGAGATTGGCACTCTTGTCGAGATGCATGCTCGGATCTCTTGTTTGCTGTGATTCCTCAAGTGGCTTGCAAAGGTGAGGACTTATGTGCAAATATGCACAACTTTTGGCCTTTACTGCAAATTACCCAATCAAACTGCTTTTGGATTGTTGTACCGCGTCTGTGCACTGACATTTGAGATTCTACTGTCTATCGACAAATGTCTGCTCTGAAACAAACTTTCTGCGTCCTTCCGGGATTGATCCGTAATTTTCAAAATGTAGGGGATTTTCTGCAAATTACCCCACATGGTGCATTTGACTGCTGTACTGCTACTGTGTGCTGATATTTGGGGTTTTGCTGTGTACCAACAGATGTTTGCTCTGAAACAAATTTCTCGCGTCTTTCCTGGACCGATTTGCAATTTTTCAAAATGCAGGGGGTTGTCTACAAATTACACACATGATGCATTTGTGAGCTACGTGCTGGACATTGCATATTCTGCTTAGGCCGTGGGATGACAAGGGCTGGAACGCAATTGTTACAGTCATTTTGCATTTTTTCACTTTGACTTATTTCTCATGCGGGCCCCACTGGCCAACTGCCATAACTGCCAAAATTTCTCTTCTTTGCTGCTTGGAACTGCCTGACAGTGCAAAGAGTTGCATGCTGCTCACGTTGATGCATCTTATTTCTTTCCCAAGTATCATGCATAAGCCTTACGGAGGAAATAAAATTTCTTCCTCCAACAAAAACCAAACCCTTGCCTCTTCCTCTTCTTCATCTCCTTCTCTCTTCATGCGAATGGGCCGCGTCTTCCTCCTCCTCTTCTCCTGTAGCGGCGGCGCCCGTCTCCTGGCCTTGCAACGGCGGCGTGCGTGGAGTGCGCTGAGGGAGTGCTCGTGGCTGGTGCGCGCGGGAGGCGTGTCAGCGTGGTGCGGGGTGCAGCAGCGACAGGCGGCAGCGGCATGGATCAGACGCTCAAGGATTGGCTGGACCGCGGCTCGCCGGCAAGGGTAAGTTCCGATCCCTCTACTTTTTTGTTTTGCTTGTATACCCTGCCCTTTTCGTTGCGGGTGGTCGACGGTTGGAGGTCCCCGACGGACCTGGAGCGGCAGGCCCCTTTCCACGTGGCTTGCTGTGGCGGACTGGAAGGGTTCGGGTTGCAGTTGCAGCGACAGGCAGCAGCGGCTAGGGCTCCCGCGGGCTGGTGGCTTTCGGGTCGTGGGTGGCGATGGCTGGCTGTGGCAGTTGCGGGCTTCGGCGGACTGCTTCGTGCAGTGGCTGCGGGGTTGGGAATGCAGGCATGCCAGGGGAAAACGCGGGCTGCTGGTGGCGCTGACTGGCTGCCGGCGGTGCTTCAGCGGACTACTCCGACGGTGGGGGCTGATGAGTTGGCCGTGAGGCCTCACTGGTTTGGGAAAATATTGCCATTGCTCACTTTTAATTTCTGATTTTACTGTCTGCTGTTCTGCATCAAAATTGCTTGATATTTTCTTTCTTGTTAGCTTTCTTTTTTTACAAATTCACCATCAAACACTGATATGCTACTGCCTTTATTAAAAAATGGCTGTTATTTTGCCATTTTGCCAACAACTGTAATGCCACATTCTGATTTCGACGCTTTGCATTTTATCGCGCTTATTGCTGCTGTTTGACTTCTTTTCCTGCAGGATGATTCAGTTCCCGAGGCGGGAACTCAACAGTCTTCGGGGGACATGCCTTCTAGTTCTCGTTCTAGACGAGGAGGCGGTTCTTCGAGGTCGCGGGCCTCCGGTAGCTCGACTCCTGCTATCCCCGCTGAGGTAAGCTCGAACTGAATAGAAGAATATTCAAATCCGGTATTTTCTGACATTTGTATCTTCAGGAGTCTAGAAACATCGAGGGGCGGCTGTTGAGCGACCGTTATATCTGCGAAAGCCCCGAGTTTGAGGTAATTGTTTGCTTTGATCAATGTGAATTGCTTTCTGCCTTCTACTTTCGTGCTTTTGCTTCTGACCCGGCTCTAAATATGTGCTTGATATTTCAGGAGGGGGATGCAAACCAGATCATGCGGTGCCACTGGGGTCTGATGCTCGAGCATTTCCACCGTCTGCCGGAGTTTCTGCAGGACTTTCTCCATCACCAGTCTCCATTTGGTGGTTTGCTGCGCCTTCTCATCATCCACAGCCACTACAACTTCTTCCGAGCTATGGTAGAAAGGTGGAGGTTTGAGACACATTCCTTTCACTTTCCATATGGTGAGCTAATTGTTCTGCCTGATCAGTGGGCTTTGCTGACGGGCCTTCCTTTCTGTGACGAGCCCATCATTGGCGAGACCACCCACGGCTTTCACCTCGTGCCTGCACATCTTAGCCGTGTCCCTCCTAAGCCGCCTAGGGGGAAGCATATGATCATAGTGGGGTGGTTAAGGGAATGGGACATGTTCTGGCCCAACCCCGAGCCTGGCAATGAGGAAGTAGATTTTGTACTGAGGCATTTTCTGCTAGAGCTACTGGCCTTGATCTTCTACGATTCGTTGGCCTACTGTATCCATGCTGACTGGATTGCGTATTTGACCAACCTGGAGCACCTGGATCACTATGATTGGGCTGGTGCTAGCTATACCTGGCTGGTCTGTGGGCTTGACAATGTGGTCATGCTCGGGCCCCGCTCTTATGTGGGGTTGTACGCTTTGCTGACTGTAAGTATTTGCTTTTGTTACTTTGTAAAAAATAACTTTATGCTTTACATTTGATAAACTGCCCAGCTTGCATTCACAGTACTGGATCATGGAGTACATCACCAGGGGGCATTGCTTTGGTCGCCTGCGGGACGAGCTCCTGCCTCTTCCCCGCCAGTGGGTTGAGCCTAACCACCGGGCCGCTGCTGGGGTGTTTAGCTATGAGTCCTACTGGTATTTGCTGGACCTGGTAGAACTCGAGGATGTAAGTCTCCTTCTGCCTTTTAACTCTGCATGCCTGTTGTACTTTATTTGCTTACGGCCTCTATTTCTGTAATAGGTTCACCTACGCCCATTTGCTCGATATGATGCCTTCGACTGGGCTCCCTTGATCTCTGGCCGCGTTTTGAGGGATAAACAGGTGAGATTCAACTGCATGAAGAAGTCGGCCCTCTACCTCCCGGGGCGTGTACAACATCAGTTCTCTGATGTATTCTGCATTCCTACCCCTCCTCCTGCTGACATGGACCTCCCGGCCAAGACTGGCTCGACTACTACGCGTCGGCATGCAGTTGCCGTGGCTTCTCAGGACAGACATGTCCTTCGAGAAGTCAACTATATAGACTACCTTGCTTGGTACCAGTGTGTGGGGATGTCGTACCTGTTCGAGGAGGCTGTGCGGGATAGCCAACGTGGGATGTGGTATGCGTCTAGCTGGGCTCAGGTATAGGATTTCTATTTCTGCTTTTCTTTGCTTTTGCATGCATTATGATAATCTAACATTTGTTTTAATGCACAGGGCTTTGAGGAGCAATTTGGAGCCTTCTATGCCGACATCAGCCGAAAGTGGGTAAAATTCTTATTTTGCAAACTGCCATATTGAATATATTTGATGCTTCTGCTATTTTGCAGGAACTACACTGGCGCAATATTATTCGGGTAAGCTTCTCTCTTTTGGTACTATTGCTGCTATATTTGAAATTCTCATTTCTAACACATATTTGCTTTTGTAGCGAGATTTCCCTACCGAGAGAGTGAATGTAGACACTAGCAGGGACTTCACCATGGAGGCGTCTGAGGAGGACTGTTCAGGCACCGAGGTCACCCAAGCGATTCTCAACTCTGCTCCTCATTCTCAAGCTGTCGCTGCTGCTCAGTGGTCGCGCCGACTCATTCGAGGTGGCAACAGGACCCTGGTTGAGTACTTCCAAAAGGCGGCGTCTGATGAGGAAGACTCAGAGGAGGAGTAATCTTTTGTAATTTTGCTGAAGATTTTGTAAAAACACTGTGTATCATTTTTGAAAATATATAAGATATCCCCAGATTTTGCGATGTGCCTTTCCAGGGTTCTTGTAAGTGCAGGTTGTATGCAAACTGGTACTCCCATGCTGGACTAAGCAAATGGTGTCGATTTTGGCGAGGTAGACAATCTGAACTGATGCTGCTGAATTTCCCGGTTTTTCTAGGCGTCACTTATGTGCGCCGCCTTGGTGCGCCGCCTAGGTGCGGTAGTTTTCATGCGCTATGTAGGTGCATCCCCAGAAATGGTGAGTTTTGTTTGCTTTCCTGATACAAAACCCTTCTGCTTCCCTATAAGAATCTCGTTTTTTACGAGAAAAGTCGCCACCTCTCGTGAAGAAAAACATAGTAGACCTCGATTTGATTCTACAATCCTGTTCCTCTGCACGGACGTACCATGGTATGGCATACTATCATTTTGGCTGCCTTGCTTCATGTAGATTTTGTTATTTTCCTCATAGCAGATGTCTTTGCATGATCTTCTGTGCATATCTAATACTCTGCCGGATTTTAAACAAGTTTTCTCTGTTATTTTTGCTAGCTTTTTGCAGATTATGTATTATATCATAAAATTTCTTTGCATCTATGCTATTCTACGGATTTTCTTTCTCATTTACAGCAAATGTTTTTTTTGCTCTCTGTATTACCACCAGCTTTCAGATTTTTTTTTTCGAAGATAATGCATGTTATGAAAAGACTTGACTACTTGCAGATTTTCCTTTGTTTTACATGGCAGATTTTCCTGTATATATTTTTTTCTTTATTTTACTGCTGGCTCTTGCATTTCTATGCTACTCTGTCTCGGATGAGCAGGATTTTTCATATGCCTTTACACCTGATTTTTGCATGCAATATACCGCTGATCTTTTCTTGCATCTTTTCTGCCATGGTTGATGCTTGCAGAGTTATCCAACCATGGAGACCCCGAAGTTCTGCTCGGCTGCTTTGTGTGACTGGATTGACACATTGACGCGTACTGATCGAGAACAACTGAAGACCTAGGGCATATCATCCTCTCTCCTTAGTATTGCCAAAGTAGAGGTTAATTGGCATTTGCTATGTGCCATGGCCCGTTTCTGGAAGCAGCCTTGCACGTGTTCCGCTTCGGATAGGTGGAAATGACCATTACCTTGGAGGAGGTCAGGCGCATCTGCGGCTTGTAACCACTTCTATCTCCCTCTGTATTTTTCTGCCACGACAGCTATGTCCATGTCGTGAGCCACCTCACGGGTGTTTTCAAGGAAGAATGTGAGAAAAGCATCGTCTGCCGAGATGGTCGTACACCCATGATACGCCTGGATTACTTCGACAACGTCATTGGTGCCCACTCTTCAAAGCCTCTATGGCTCTTCTGCTTTGTACTGTGCTTCCCCGGGGAACTGATTTTCAGTCACAGCCGTACAACTGTGGCTATTGAGGTGGCCGAGATAGCCTGGGCGGTAACGGCTTGCGAAATCGATCTGGCTCCGATTCTGCTTGTTGAATCTTTTGTAGGCTTGGACCAGGCGTCGAGGCGATCTCGCCACTTCTTTGGATGTGGTGCTCTAGTGCAGGTAAGCAGATCATCTGATCATTAATAATATTCTACTGTGCTTTAATTAACCATAACTCCTTTTTTGCCAGGTTTGGTTTGCTACTCACATGGGGGTGAGGATTTTGCATCCCCGGCCTTGCGTCTTTGAGGCCTACAGCCGCACCCATCACTTGAGATCGCTTCCGAGGGTGCTTGAATTGTGTGAAAAGATGCAGAATCTCGATGCGGATTCTGTGACGTGGCGCATCATATCTTCAGCATCACAGAACTTCACTGCCTTTTTCAACACAACGAACATGCGACTCGTGGTCCTCCCTGGATTTTCTGGAGGTGTGGAGTACCATCCCGTCCAGGTTCTTCGCCAGTTCGACTTCTGTCAGTCCTCCATAGAGCAAAGCCCCTACCCGGATAGACTGAAAAAGTATGTAGCGGGTTCCATCGCATCCACTACTGAGTTGGACTGACTGATGAGCGCTGGCATTGAGTCTTCTATTCTTGCCGTCGTCAATGGTTCAAGCTGCACAGCTAGATATGAGGCGGAGATCAGAGAGACGTGGCCCCTGAGCGTGGATCCGTCTAGTGGCAGCGATAGCTTGGAGGCTAGCAGTTCAAAGAGGTCTCGAATTGATTATTGATATTTGTACTCTTGATAGGACATAATAACATTGATATTGCTCTGCATTATTTACTGTTTCTTGCAAGCTCATCTGCTAACCAGGATCAATATGTCTCTGATTTCAAATTCCTCTGTTTAAAAGAAGTGACTATCATGCCTCTGGCTGAATGCCTGCTTGCTCAGACAACGACCCATAAGGTAGCTAACATGCCCCTGGTCGTAATACGGGCAAAATGCCTTGCAAAGTGAATGCAATCTATGCTTTGACTAAAAAAATGCATCTTAACTAAATGCTTGTACGACTCATAAGGCAGCTGACATGCCCCTAGTCGAAATGCAAATAAGATGCTTTGCAGTGATGCTTAAAAATGCACCCTAGTTAAATGCTAACACGACTCATAAGGCAGTTGACATGCCCCTAGTCGCAATGCGAAAAAATGCTTTACAAAATAAATAATGCTGTGCAAATGCAAAGAAATGGCTAATTGATACATTGATGCCCTCAGCGCCAAGGAAGCCTGTTTTGCCTGCAATAGGAGGTGACACTGTCCTCGACTCATGTGATACTAACCTAGGCACTTAGGTTATTGGTGGCTCTCCTCCAGATTAATGGGCCTCATGCCAAATGCTTAGGGTCCTATACTTACTTTTTTTGGGATTCATTTTTCTTTTCTCCTTCATAGGCATGCTAACAGGCCCTACTCCTGCTTGAAGGTAATAAACACTTATGCTGAGGAGGGTGGCTGCTACTTCTGTTGTGCAAAAGGGGTGGCTAATCCCTTTGATCATTTGGGCATAGTAAGTGCATGCTTCTACTCCTCTCCAAGCTAAAAGGTAGGAGTAAGGTTGTTTACATGCCTCTCTTAGTGGAGCTCAGCTTCTGTCTGCTACTTATGTCTCCTTTTTTTTTTTTTGCTCCTAGGTCTTGTGTATTTTTCTGTTGCTCACTCTCTTTCTAGACCTAACATTTTAACTCCCTCACGAGATATAGGTCCCATGGGAATTTGCACACTTAGCCCACTCCTCTGAAATCTCTCCC
>JAMKQA010008897.1:0-16432 GCA_024699735.1 Posidonia australis | reverse complement strand
TCATCCCTCTGGACCGTCACTGAAAGCCACTCGGTTGGCGTGGCCGCTGCTCGGATTTCCGAACCATCACCGACTTCTTCTCGGATGTGTTTTTGGTTCCGCTTCCACTAGACCGTCACTGACTGCCTCTCGGTTGGCATGTTCGCTTCTTGGATTTCTGAACCATCACCGACTGCTTCTCGGATGATGTGTTTGGTTGCCCTCCCTCTGGACCGTACCGACAACCACTTGGTTGGCGTGTGCGCTTCTTGGGTTTCCGAACCATCACTGCCTGCTTCTCGGATGATGTGTTTGGTTGTCCGTTCCCTGATCCATCACCGAGTGTCTCTTGATTGGCGTGTCTGCTTCTTCGAATTTCCGATCCACCACCGACTGCTTCTTGGTTGATGTGTTTGGTTGTCCTCCCTCTAGACCATCACCGACAACCTCTCGGTTGGCGTGACCGCTTCTTGGATTTCCGAACCATAACCGACTGATCTCGGATGATGTGCTTGGTTGTCCTCCCTCTCGACCGTCACCGACAGTCTCTCGGTTGGCATGTCCGCTTCTTCGAATTTCCAAACCATCACCGACTGCTTTTTGGTTGACGTGTTTGTTTGTCCTCCCTCTGGACCGTCACCGACAGCCTCTCGGTTGGCGTGTCCACTCCTCAGATTTCCAAACCATCACCGGTTGCTTCTCAGATGATGTGTTTGGTTGTCCTCCCTCTAGACTGTCATCGACAGCCTCTCGGTTGGTGTGTCTGCTTCATGGATTTCCATACCATCACCGACTGCTTCTCGGATGATGTGTTTGGTTGTCCTCCCTCTGGACTGTCACCTACAGCCTCTCTGTTGGAGTGTCCGCTTCTTGGATTTCAGATCCATCACTCACTGCTTCTCTAATGATGAGTTTGGTTTCCCTCCCTCTAGACCGTCACCAACAGCCTCTCATTTGGCTAGTTCGATTCTTAGGTTTCCGAACCATCACTGCCTACTTCTCAATTGATGTGTTTGGTTGTCCTTCCTCTGGACCGTCACCGACAGTCTCTCGATTGGCGTGTCCGCTTCTTCGAATATCCGATCCACCACTGACTGCTTTTTGGTTGATTTGTTTGGTTGTCCTCCATCTGGACCTTCACCGAGAGCCTCTCGATTGGCGTGTCCGCTTCTCGGATTTCCGAACCATCACCGACTGCTTCTCGATGATGTGTTTGGTTGTCCTCCCTCTAGACCGTCACCGACAGTCGCTCGGTTGGTGTGTCCGCTTCTTTGATTTCCGAACCATCACCGACTGCTTCTCAGATGATGTGCTTGGTTGTCCTCCCTCTGGAAAGTCACTAACAGCCTCTCGATTGGCGTGTACGCTGCTCGGATTTCTGAACCAACATTGACTTCTTCTCGGATGTGTGTTTGGTTGTGCTCCTACCGACAGCCTCTCGGTTGGCGTGTACGCTTCTCGGATTTCTAAACCATCACCGCCTGCTTCTCAGATGATTTATTTGGTTGTCCTTCCTCCGAGCCTTCACCGACTACCTCTCGGTTGACGTGTTCGCTTCTCCAAATTCTGAACCATCACCGCCAGCTGCTCGAATGATGTGTTTGGTTGTCATCCCTCTAGACCGTCACCGACGGTCACTCGGTTGGCGTGTCCGCTACTCGGATTTCCGAACAATCATCGACTGCTTCTCAGATGTGTTTTTGGTTGCGCTCCCACTAGACCGTCACTGACTGCCTCTCGATTGACGAGTTCGCTTCTCGAATTTCCTAACCATCACCGACTGCTTCTCGGATGATGTGTTTGGTTGCCCTGCCTCTAGACCGTACCGACAACCTCTTGTTTGGCATGTGTGCTTCGTGGATTTTCGAACCATCACTGCCTACTTCTCGGATGATGTGTTTGGTTGTCCGTTCCCTGAGCCGTCACCAACAACCCCCTGGTTGGCTTGTCCGATTCTCGGTCTTCCGAACCATCACCGCTTGCCTCTCGAATGTTGCGTATGGTTGTCCTCCCTCTGGACCATAACCGGCAGCCTCTCAGTTGGCATGTCCGCTTCTCGAATTTCCGAACCATCTCCTACTACTTCTTATATGATGTGTTTGTTTGTCCTCTATCTAGACCATCACCGACAGCCTCTAGGTTGCCGTGTACGCTTCTTTGATTTCCGAACCATCACCGCCTACTTCTCGGATGATGTGTTTGGTTGTCCTTCCTATGAGCCATCACCGACAACCTCTCGGTTGGCAAGTCCGCTTCTCGGATTTACGAACCATCACCGCTTGCTACGAGAATGATGCGTTTGGTTGTCCTCCCACTGGACCATCTCCGACAGCCTCTTGGTTGGCGTGTTCGCTTCGCAGATTTCCGAACCATCACCGCCTGCTTCTCGGATGATATGTTTGGTTGTCCTTCCCCTAAGCCGTCACCGACAACCTCTCGGTTGGCATGTTCGCTTCTCGAATTTCCAAACCATCACCACTTGCTTCTCGGATGATGTGTTTGGTTGTCCTCTCCCTGGACTGTCACCGACAGTCTCTCGGTTAGCGTGACTGCTTTTCTGGTTTCCGAACCGTCACCGTCTGCTTCTTCATTGATGTGTTTGGATGTCCTCCCTAGGACCATTACCGACAGCCTCTAGTTTGGCGTGTCTGCTCTTCAGATTTCCGAACCATCCCGCCTGCTTCTTTGATGATGTGTTTGGTTGTCCTCTCTTTGGACCGTCACCGACAGCCTCTCAGTTGGCATATCTATTTTTTTGGTATCCGAACCTTCACCGTCTACTTATCGGATGATGTGTTTGGTTGTCCGTCCCCTGAGTTGTCATAGACAGCCTCTCGGTTGGCGTGTTCGCTTTTCTAGTTTTCGAACCATCACCGCCAGCTTCTCGGAAGATGTATTCGGTTGTCCTCCCTCTGGACCATCACCGATGGCCTCTCAATCGGCGTGTCCGCTATTCTCGACTTCGAACCAACACCACCTGCTTCTCGGTTGATGTGTTTTGTAGTCCACCATGGACCGTAACCGACAACCTCTAGTTTGACGTGTCCGCTACTCAGATTTTCGAACCATCACTGCCAACTTCTCGGTTGATGTGTATGGTTGTCCTCCCTCTGGACTGTCACTGATAGCCTCTCGGTTGGCGTATCCGTTGCTTTGGTTTTCGAACCATCACCGCCTGCTTTTCAGATGATGTGTTTGGTTGTCCTCCCTTTGGACCGTCACCAATAGTCTCTAGGTGGGCGTGTCCACTTCTTAGATTTCCGAACCATCACAGCCTGCTTCTTGGATGATGTGTTTGGTTGTCCTTCCTCTGAGCAGTCACCGACACCTCTCGGTTGGCGTGTCTGCTTCTCGGATTTCCGAACCATCACTACTAGCTTCTCGGATGAAGCGTTAGGTTGTCCTCCATCTAGACCATCACCGACAGTCTCTCGATTGGCGTGTTTGCTTCTCTCATTTCCGAAACATCATCGACTACTTCTCGGATGATCTGTTTCGTTGTCCTCCCTTAGGACTGTTACCGACATCCTCTCGGTTGGCATGTCCGCTTCACGGATTTCCAAACCATCATTGCCAGCTTCTCGGGTGAAACGTTAGGTTGTCCTCCCTCTGGACCATCACCGATAGCCTCTCGGTTGGCATGCCTGCTTCTCGCATTTTCTTACCATCACCGACTGCTTCTCAGATGATGTGTTTGGTTGTCTACCCTCTGGACCGTCACCGACAGTCTCTCGGTTGGTGTGTCCACTTCTCGGATTTCCAAACCAACACGAACTACTTCTCGGATGATGTGTTTGGTTGTCCTCCCTCTGGACCATCACCGACAGCCTCTCAGTAGGCGTGTCCGCCTCTTGGTTTTTTGAACCTACGTCGCCTACTTCTCGGATGATGTTTTTGGTTGTCCTCCCTCTAGATCATCACCGACAGTCTCTCAGTTGGTGAGTCTGCTTCTTCATGTATCCGAACCATCACCGACTTCTTCCTGGATGATGTGATTGGTTGTCCTCCCTCTGGACCATCAACGACAGCCTCTCAGTTGGAGTGTTCGCTTCTCGGATTTCCGAACCACCACCGACTGCTTCTCAGATGATGTGTTTGGTTGTCCTTCCCTCTAGACCGTCAATGACTGCCTCTTGGTTGGCGTGTCCGCATCATGGATTTCCGAACCATCACCGCCTACTTCTCGGATGATGTGTTTGGTTGTCCTCCCTCTGGACCGTCACCAACAGTCTCTCGGTTGGCATGTCCGCTTCTTCGAATTTCTGAACCATCACCGACTACCTCATGGATGATGTGTTTTGTTGTCCTCCCTCTGGACCGTCACCGACAGCCTCTCGGTTGGCGTGTCCGCTTCTAGTATTTCCGAACCATCACCGACAGCTTCTCGGATGATGAGTTTGGTTGTCCTCCCTCTAGACCGTCACTAACAACCTCTTGATTGGCATGTCCGCTTCTTGGATTTTCTAACCATCACCGACAACATCTCGGATGATGTGTTGGGTTGTCCTCCGTCTAAATAGTCATCGACAACCTCTCTGTTGGGTTGTCCACTTTTTGGATTCCCTAACCATCACCGCCTACTTCTCGGATGATGTGTTTGGTTGTCCTCCCTCTGGACCGTCACTGACAACCTCTCGGTTGATGCATCGACTTTATTGGTTTCCGCACCATCACCGCCTGCTTCTTGGATGATGTATTTGGTTGTCCTTCCCTTGAGCCGTCACCGACTCACTCTCCATTGGCGTGTCAGCTTTTTTGGTTTCCGAATCATCGCCGCTAGCTTCTCGAATGATATGTTTGGTTGTCCTTCCTCTAAGCCGTCACCGATTGCCTCTCGATTGGCGTGTTCGCTTCTCGGATTTCCATACCATTACCGACTTCTCTTGGGAGATGTGCATGGTTGCCCTCCCTCTGGACCATCACCGACAGCCTCTCGATTGGCGTGTCCGCTTCTCAGATTTCTAAACCATCACTGCCTGCTTCTCAGATGTCGTGTTTGGTTGTCCTCCAAATAGACCATCACCGATAGCCGCTCGGTTGGCGTGTTCGCTTCTCGGATTTCCAAACCATCACCGCCTGCTTCTCGGATGATGTGTTTGGTTGTCCACCCTCTGGACCGTCACCGACAGCCTCTCGGTAGGCAAGTCCACATCTCAGATTTCTAAACCATCACTGACTGCTTCTCGGATAATGTGTTTGGTTGTCCATCCTCTGGAACATCACCAACGGCCTCTTGGTTGGCGTGTCCGCTGCTCGGATTTCTGAACCATCACCGACTACTTCTTGGAAGTGTGTTTGGTTGTGCTCCGACTAGACCGTCACCGACAGCCTCTCAATTGGCATGTTCGCTTCTCGGATTTCCGAACCATCACCGACTACTTCTCGGATGATGTGTTTGGTTGCCCTCCCTCTGGACCGTCACCGACAGCCTATCGGTAGGTGTGTGCGCTTCTCAGATTTCCGTACCATCACCGCCTGCTTCTCGGAAGATGTGTTTGGCTGTTTTTTCTCTAAGCCATCACCGACAGCCTCTCAGTTGGCATGTCTGCTTCATGGATTTCCAAACCATCACCGCTTGCTTCTCGAATGATGCGTTTGGTTGTCCTCCCTCTGGACCATCACCGATAGCCTCTTGGTTGGCGTGTCTGCTTCTCGGATTTCTGAACCATTATCGTCGGCTTCTCGGATGATGTGTTTGGTTGTCTTCCCTCTTGACCATCACCGACAGCCTCTCGGTTGGCATGTCCGCTTCTCGAATTTCCAAACCATTTCCAACTGCTTCTTGGATGATGTGTTTGGTTGTCCTCCCTCTGGACCATCATCGACAGCCTCTAGGTTGCCGTTTACGCATCTTAGATTTCCGAACCATCACCGCCTGCTTCTCGAATGATGTGTTTGGTTGTCCTCCCTCTGGACCATCACCGACAGCCTCTCGGTTGGCGTATTCGTTGTTTCGATTTTTGAACAACCACCGACTTCTTCTCGGATGATGTGTTCGGTTGTCCTTCCACTAAGCCGTCACCGACCGCCTCTCAGTTAGCGTATCTGCTATTTTGGTTTCCGAACCATCACCACTAGCTTCTCGGATGATGTGTTTGGTTATCCTTCCTCTAAGTCATCACTGACAGCCTCTCGACTGGCGTGTCAGCTTCTCAAATTTCCGAACCATCACCGCCAGCTTCTCGGATGATGTCTTTGGTTGTCCTACCTTTGGACCGTCACCGACAACCTCTTGGTTGGCATGTCCGCTTCTTGGACTTCCGAACCATCGCAAATAACTTCTTGACTGATGTGTTATGTTGTGCTCCCTCTAGACCATCACCAACAGCCTCTCGGTTGGCGTGTTCGCTTCTTGGATTTCCAAACCATCATCACCGGCTTCTTGGATGATGTGTTTAGTTGTCCTCCCTCTGGACCGTCACCAACAGCCTCTCGGTTGGTGTGTCCACTTCTCGGATTTCCGAACCTTCACCGATGGCTTCTCAGATGATGTGTCTGGTTGTCCTCCCTCAGGACCATCACTGACAGCCTCTCGTTTGGAATGTCCGCTTCTCTGATTTTCGAACCTTCACCGACTACTTCTCGGATGATGTGTTTGGTAGTCCTCCCTCTAGATCATCACCGACAGCCTCTCGGTAGGTGTGTCCACTTCTTGGTTTTCGAACCATCAGCGCCTACTTCTCGGATGATGTGTTTGGTTGTCCTCCCTCTAGACCGTCACCGACAGTCGCTCATTTGGAGTGTCTGCTTCATCGAATTTCCGAACCATCACCGATTGCTTCTTAGAAGATGTGTTTTTTTGTCCTCCCTCTAGACCATCACTGACAGCCTCCCGGTTGGCCTGTCCGCTTCTCAGATTTCTGAACCATCACCGACTGCTTCTCAGATGATGTGTTTGGTTATCCTCCCTCTGGACCGTCACCGACAGCCTCTCTGTTGGCGTGCCTACTTCTTGGATTTCCGAACCATCACCGCCTACTTCTCGGATGATGTGTTTGGTTGTCCTCCCTATGGACCATCACCGACAGTCTCATGGTTGGCGAGTTCGCATCTTCAAATTTCAGAGCCATCACCGACTGTTTCTTGGTTAATGTGTTTGGTTGTTCTCCCTCTAGACCATCACCGACAGCCTCTCGGTTGGAGTGTCCGCTTCTCGGACTTTAGAACCATCACCGACTGCTTCTCGGATGATGTTTTTGGTTGTCCTCACTCTAGACCGTCACCATTAGCCTCTCGGTTAGCGTGTACGCTTCTTAGATTTTTGAACCATCACCGCTTACTCCTTGAATGATGTGTTTGGTTGTCCTCTCTCTAAACCGTCACCGACAACCTCTCGGTTGTCGAATCTACTATTTTGTTTTTCGAACCATCACCGCCTGCTTCTCGGATGATGTGTTTGGTTGTCCTTCACTGAGCCGTCACCGATAGCCTCTAGGTTGGCGTGTCCACTTCTCGGATTTCAGAACCATCACCGCCAGCTTCTCGGATGATGTGTTTGGTGTTCCATCCTCTAGACCGTCACTGAAAGCCTCTCGATTGGCGTGTCCACTTCTCGGATTTTCGAACCATCACAGACAACTTCTCGCCTGATGTGTTTGGTTGTCCTACCTTTGGACCATCATCGACCGCCTCTTGGTTGGCATGTTCGCTTCTTGGATTTCCGAAACATCACCAACAACTTCTCGCTTGATGCGTTTGGTTGTGCTCCCTTTAGACCGTCATCGGCAGCCTCTCGTTTGGCGTGTTCGCTTCTCAGATTTTTGAACCATCACTGACTGCTTCTCGAATAATGTGTTTGGTTGTCCTCCCTCTGGACCGTCACCGACAACCTCTCGGTTGGCGTGTCCGCTACTTAGATTTTCGAACAATCACCGATTGCATCTCGGATGATGTGTTTGGTTGTCCGACCACTGAGCCGTCATCGGTAGTCACTCAGTTGGCGTGTCTGCTTCTCAGATTTTCAAACCATCATCGCCAGCTTCTCGAATGATGCATTTGCTTGTCCTCCCTCCGGACCATCACCGATAGCATCTCGATTGGCGTGTCCGCTTCTCAGATTTCCAAACCATCATCGCCTGCGTCTCGGATGATGAGTTTGGTTGTCCTTCTTCTGGACCGTCATAGACAGTCTCTCGGTTGGCGTGTCTGCTTCTCGGATTTCCGAACCATCACCGACTGCTTCTCGGTTGTCCTCCCATTGGACCGTCACCAACAGCCTCTCGGTTGATGTGTCCGCTTCTCTGATTTCCGAACCTTCACAGACGGCTTCTCGGATGATGTGTCTGGTAGTCCTCCCATTGAACCATCACCGACAACCACTCGGTTGGCATGTCCGCTTCTTGGATTTCCGAACCATCATCCGCTGCTTCTCGAATGATGTGTTTGGTTGTCCTCCCTCTGGACCGTCACCGAAAGCCTCTCGGTAGGCGTGTCCGCTTCTAGGATTTCTGAACCATCACTGCCTACTTCTCGGAAGATGTGTTTGGTTGTCCACCCTCTTGACCATCACCGACAGTCTCTCGGTTGGCATGTCCGCATCTTCGAATTTTCGAAACAACACCGACAGCTTCTTGGATGATGTGTTTGGTTGTCCTCCCACTGGACCGTCACCAACTGCCTCTCGATTGGCGTGTTCGCTTCTCGGATTTCCATACCATCACCAACTGCTCCTGGATGATGTGTATGGTTGCCCTCCCTCTCGACCGTCACTGACAGCCGTTCGGTTGGTGTGTCCGCTTCACTGAATTCCAAACCGTCACCACCTGCTTCTCGGATGTCGTGTTTGGTTGTCCACCCATTAGCCCATCACCGATAGCCTCTCGGTTGGCGTGTTCGCTTCTTAGATTTCCGAACCATCACCGCCTACTTCTAGGATGATGTGTTTGGTTGTCCTCCTCTCGACCGTCATCGACAGCCTCTCTGTTGGCGTGTCCGCATCTCAGATTTCAGAACCATCACTGACTGCTTCTCGGATGATGTGTTTGGTTGTCCATCCTCTCAACCACCACTGACAGCCTCTCAATTGGCGTGTCTGCTTCTTGGATTTCCGAACCATCACCGCCAGCTTCTCGGATGATGTATTTGGTTGTCCTCCCTCTGGACCGTCACCGACGGCCTCTCGGTTGGCATGTTCACTGCTCGGATTTCCGAACCATCACCAACAACCTCTCGGTTGGTGTGTCCACTTGTCGGATTTCCAAACCTTCACCGACGGATTCTCGGATGATATGTCTGGTTGTCCTCCCTCAGGACCATCACCGATAGCCTCTCGGTTGGCATGTCCGTTTCTCAGATTTCCGAACCATCACCGACTGCTTCTCAGATGATGTGTTTGGTAGTCCTCCCTATGGATCATCACCGATAGCCCCTCGGTAGGCGTGTCAGCTTTTTGGTTTTCCGAACCATCACTGCCTACTTCTCGGATGATGTCTTTGGTTGTCCACCCTCAGGACTGTCACCGACAGTCTCTCGTTTGGAGCGTCCGCTTCTTCGAATTTCCAAACCATCACAGACTACTTCTCAGATGATGTGTTTGGTTGTGCTCCCTCTGGACCATACCTGACAGCCTCTCGGTTGGATTGTCCACTTCTTGGATTTCCGAACCATCACCGACTGCTTCTCAAATGATGTGTTTGTTTGTCCTCCCTTTGGACCGTCACCTACAGCCTCTCGGTTGGCGTGTCCACTTCTTCAATTTCTGAACCTTCACCGCCTACTTCTCGCATGATGTGTTTGGTTGTCCTCCCTCTGGACTGTCACCAACAGTCTCTCGTTTGGCGTGTTCGCTTCTTCAAATTTCAGAGCCATCACCGACTACTTCATGGTCAATGTGTTTTGTTGTCCTCCCTCTAGACCATCACCGACAGCCTCTCAGTTGGAGTGTCCACTTCTCACATTTCCGAACCATCACCGACTGCTTTCTCAGATGATGTGTTTGGTTGTCCTCCCACTAGACCGTCATCGACAGCCTCTCGGTTGGCGTGTACGCTTCTTAGATTTCCTAACCATCACTGCCTGCTTCTCGGATGATGTGTTTGGTTGTCCTTCCACTGAGACGTCACCGACTGCCTCTCGATTGGCGTGTCCGCTTCTCGGATTTCAGAACCTTCACCACCATCTTCTCGGATGATGTGTTTGGTTGTCCTACCTCTGGACCGTCACCGACAGCCTCTCGGTTGGCGTGTCCGCTTCTCAGATTTCCGAACCATCACCGACAACTTCTCACCTGATGTGTTTGGTTGTCCTACCTCTGGACCGTCACTGATAGCCTCTCGGTTGGCGTGTCCGCATCTCAAATTTCAGAACCATCACTGACTACTTCTCGGATTTTCGAACCATCACTGACTGCTTCTCGGATGATGTGTTTGGTTGTCCTCCCTCAGGACCGTCACCGACAACCTCTCAGTTGGCGTGTCCGCTTCTTAGATTTCCGAACATCACCGACTGCTTCTCGAATGATGTGTTTGGTTGTCCGACCACTGAGCTGTCACCAGTAGTCTCTCAATTGGCGTGTCCGCTTCTCGGATTTTCAAACCATCACCGCCAGCTTCTCGGATGATGCATTTGGTTGTTCTCCCTCTGGACCATCATCGATAGCCTCTCGGTTGGCGTGTCCGCTTCTCGGATTTCCGAACCATCATCGCCTGCGTCTCGGATGATGTGTTTGGTTGTCCTTCTTCTGGACCGTCACAAACAGTCTCTCTGTTGGTGTGTTCGGTTCTCGGATTTGCGAACCATCACCGATGGCTTCTCGGATGATGTGTCTGGTTGTCCTCCCTCTGCACCATCACCGACAGCCTCTCGGTTGGCATGTTCGCTTCTCTGATTTCCGAAACATCACCGACTGCTTCTCGGATGATGTGTTTGGTTGTCCTCCCTCAGGACCTTCACCGAAAGCCTCTCAGTAGGCATGTCCGCTTCTTGGATTTCTAAACCATCACTGCCTACCTCTCGGATGATGTGTTTGGTTGTCCTCCCTCTTGACCGTCACCATCAGTCTCTCGGTTGGCATGTCCGTTTCCTTGAATTTTCCAAACAACACCGACGGCTTCTTGGATGATGTGTTTGGTTGTCCTCCCACTGGAACGTCACCAACAGCCTCTCAGTTGGTGCGTCTGCTTCGCGGATTTCCAAACCTTCACTGCCTACTTCTTGGATGATGTGTTTGGTTGTCCTCCATCTGGACTGTCACTGGCAGTCTCTCGGTTGGCGTGTCTGCTTCTTCGAATTTCTAAACCATCACCGACTGCATCTTGGTTGATGTGTTTTGTTGTCCTCCCTCTGGACCGTCACCGACAGTCTCTCGGTTGGCGTGTCCGCTTCTCGCATTTCTGAACCATCACCGACTGCTTCACAGATGATGTGTTTGGTTGTCCTCCCTCAAGACCGTCACCGACAGCCTCTTGATTAGTGTGTCCGATTCATGGATTTCTGAACCATCACCGACTGCTTCTTGGTTGACGAGTTTGGTTGGCCTCCCTCAGGATCGTCACCGAAAGCCACACGGTTGGCGTGTCCGCTTTAGGGATTTCGAAACCATCACCGACTGACAGCCTCTTGGTAGGCGTGTCCGCTTCTTGGTTTTCCGAACCATCACCACCTACTTCTCGGATGATGTGTTTTGTTGTCCTTCCTCTGGACCATCACCAACAGTCTCTCGGTTGGAGTGTCCGCTTCTTCAAATTTTCGAACCATCACCGACTGCTTCTTGGATGATGTGTTAGGTTGTCCTCCCTTTGGACCGTCACCGACTGTCTCTTGGTTGGCGTCTCCGCTTCTTTGAAATTCTCAACCATCTCAGACTGCTTCTTGGTTGATGTGTTCGGTTGTCCTCCTGCTAATCGTCACCGACAGCCTCTCGGTTGGCGTGTTCGCTTCTCGGAATTCCTAGGCTCTGATTTTAGATCAGACCCCACAGAAAGCGAGAGGAGAGAAGAAGAGAGAGATTCGTCGGCCCAGATCAGAGGTCCAACGGCTGTAGTGGGCCACCCACCCCCTCTCACCAGGGAGGCCAAGGAAGGAGGAGAGAAGGCTCAGGGATCCAGGAGACTCCCTGGATTGCCCCCCGCCCTCCCACCTTTATCGATGGAGTGCGACGACGGTAGGGCACAGCGGAGCTCTGCTAGCCAAGGGATTGTTCTGAATCCCTTGGAAACGCTCCAGGAAGAGAAGAGGAGGTTCGGAGGGACAGAATTCAAATAATTAAGAGAGCCCTCGCACTACACCTCTCCTTCTCGCTCTCAATTCTCAGTTCTCTCGTGTGCTGAAGGTGCTCAATTCAGTGTCCTCTTGCTCCTTCTTATAGGCAAACGAAAACCCAACCCAAAACTGACAAGGGACCAAACATGTAACAGAATCAAAAAACGACCCTTTAACTCTACTTACCCAACTCGAAAAACCTAAAACATACTAACAGCATGCTAACGGTTGTCCCCCTCCTACCCCCTCTTGTCCCCTTGATCGTTGACAGAGATCAACGGTGGATGCCAAGCTCCAACGGCGGCTGGTCCGGTGGCTGGGGCAGCTTGGGGGCTTGCTGGATTAACGATGAGATGGGCTGGAGAATAATGGGCTGCTGGTTGAAGAAGCTCGCAGGGTTTTGGGTGAATTCAGTGAAGATGAATGGGTTCAGTGAGGTGAAAGGAGACTTGCTATTTTTTGGTAAAATTGGTAAATGAAGAATGATTAATGGATAAGGAGAGGGAGAAATAAGGTATGGGTTTGATTTTGGAAGAAGAGGAAGAAATAGGTTTGACTTTGAAGAATCAAATAGGAGAAAATGTAGGTCGAGCCATTGTGGGCCTTTGTGGGCTTACTGGGCCTCCATGGGCCTAAGTGGGCCTTGTGAGTTTAGGTGGGCCCAAATGGACCAAATGGGTCCAAACAAGTTGAATGAGCTTTTAAAGAGTTAGAAGAGGCCTAATCAGGCCATGGGGACCCAAGTAAGCTCAATTAGGGTTTAATGGGCCTTCATGGGCCCAAGTGGGCTTCCATGAATTAAATGGGCCTAGGTTGGATTTAATGGGCTCAGCCACCACATCTCCATCTTGCAAAATCAGAAAATTGGGGTGTCTATAGACTGCTTCTCGGATGATGTGTTTGGTTGTCCATCCTCTGAGCCTTCACCGACAGCCTCTCGGTTGGTGTGTCTGCTTCTCGAATTTCCGAATCATCACCGCCAGCTTCTTGGATGATGTCTTTGGTTGTCCTCCCTCTAGACCGTCACCGATGGCCTCTCGGTTGGCATGTCCGCTGCTCGGAATTCCGAACCATCACTGACTACTTCTCGGATGTGTGTTTGGTTGCGCTCCCACTAGACCGGCCTCTCGGTTGGCGTGTTCGCTTCTTAGATTTCCGAACCATCACCGACTACTTCACAGATGATGTGTTTGGTTGCCCTCCCTCTGGACCGTCACCGACAGCCTCTCAGTTCGCATGTGCGCTTCTTGGATTTCTGAACCATCACCGCCTGCTTCTCTGATGATGTGTTTGGTTGTCCTTTCTCTGAGCCATCATCGACAGCCTCTCGGTTGGCATGTCCGCTTCTCAGATTTCCGAACCATCACCGCTTGCTTCTCAAATGATGCATTTAGTTGTCCTCTCTCTGGACCATCACCGATAGCCTCTCGGTTGGCATGACCGCTTCTCAGATTTCTGAACCATTACCGCCTGCTTCTCGGATGATGTGTTTGGACGTCCTCCCTCTTGACCATCACCGACTGCCTCTCGGCTGGCATGTCCGCTTCTCGAATTTCCGAACCATCTCCTACTGCTTCTCGGATGATGTGTTTGGTTGTCCTCCCTCTAGACCATCACTGACAGCCTCTAGGTTGCCGTGTATGCTTCATAGATTTCCGAACCATCACTGCCTGCTTCTCGAATGATGTGTTTGGTTGTCCTCCCTCGGGACCGTCACCGACAGCCTCTCTGTTGGCGTATCTGTTGTTTTGGTTTCCGAATCATCACCGTCTGCTACTCGGATGATGTGTTTGGTTGTCCTTCCACTGAGCGATCACCGACAGCCTCTCGGTTGGCGTATCCACTATTATGGTTTCCAAACCATCACCACCTGCTTCCCGGATGATGTGTATGGTTGTCCTTCCTCTAAGTCGTCACCGACAACCACTCGGCTAGCGTGTCCGCATCTCGGATTTACAAACCATCACCGCCAGCTTCTTGGATGATGTGTTTGGTTGTCCGACCTCTGGACCGTCACCGACAGCCTCTTGGTTGGTGTGTCCGCCTCTCGGATTTCTGAACCATCACCAACAACTTCTCGCCTGAAGTGTTTGGTTGTGCTCCCTCTAGACCGTCACTGACAGCCTCTCGATTGGCATGTTCGCTTCTTGGGTTTCCGAACCATCACCGACTGCTTCTCGGATGATGTGTATGGTTGTCCTCTCTCTGAACTGTCACTGACAACCTCTCGGTTGGCATGTCCGCTTCTTTGATTTCCGAACAATCACCGATTGCTTCTCGGATGATGTGTTTGGTTTTTCTTCCTCTAAGTTGTCATCGACCTTCACTCGGTTGGCGTGTCCGCTTCTCAGATTTCCGAACCATCACCGCCTGCTTCTCGGATGATGCATTTGGTTGTCCTCCCTCTGGACCATCACCATTAGCCTCTCGGTTGGCATGTCCGCTTCTCGGATTTCCAAACCATCATCGCCTGCATCTCGAATGATGTGTTTGGTTGTCCTCCTTATGGATCGTCACAAACAATCTCTCGGTTGGCGTGTCTGCTTCTCGGATTTCCTAACCATCACCGTCAGCTTTACGGATGATGTGTTTGGTTGTCCTCCCTTTGGACCGTCACCAACATCCTCTCGGTTGGTGTGTCCGCTTCTCGGATTTCCGAACCCTCACCGACAGCTTCTCGGATGATGTGTCTGGTTGTCCTCCCTCTGGACCATCACCGATAGCCTCTCGGTTGGTATGTCTGCTTCTCAGATTTCCGTACCATTACCGATTGTTTCTCGAATGATGTGTTTGGTTGTCCTTCCTCTAGACCGTCACCGAAAGCCTCTCGGTAGGAGTGTCCGCTTCTTGGATTTCTGAACCATCACCACCTACTTCTCGGATGATGTGTCTGGTTGTCCTCCCATTTGATCGTCAACGATAGTCTCTCGGTCAGCGTGTCTACTTCTTCGAATTTCTGAAACATCATCGACTGCATCTTGGATGATGTGTTTGACTATCCTCCCACAGGACCGTCACCGACAGCCTCTCGGTTGGCGTGTCCGCTTCTCGAATTTCCGAAACAACACCAACCACTTCTAGGATGTTGTGTTTGGTTATTCTCCCTCTAGACCTTCATCGACAGCCTCTAGGTTGGCGTGTCCGCTTCTTGGATTTTCGAACAATCACCGCCTACTCCTCGGATTATGTGCCTGGTTGTCCTCTCTCTGGACCATCACCGACAGCCTCTCGGTAGGTGTGTCTGCTTCTTGGATTTCTGAGCCATCATCGATAGCTTCTCGGACGATGTGTTTGGCTGTCCTCCCTCTGCACCGTCACCGACAGTCTCCCAGTTGGCGTGTTCGCTTCTTTGAATTTCCGAACCATCACTGACTGTTTCTTGGTTAATGTGTTTGGTTGTCCTCCCTCTGGACCATCACCGACAGTCTCTCGATTGGCGTGTTCGCTCCTTCAAATTTCCGAACCGTAACCGACAGCTTCTCGGTAGATGTGTTTGGTTGTCCTCCCTCTGGACAGTCACCAACAACCTCTCGGTTGGCGTGTCTGCTTCTCGGAATTCCGAACCATCACCGGCTGCTTCTTGGATGATGTGTTTGGTTGTCTGCCCTCTGGATCGTCACCGAAAGCCTCTCGGTTGGCGTGTCCACTTCTTGGATTTCCAAACCATCACCTATAGCTTCTCGGACGATGTGTTTGGCTGTCCGCTCTTTGGAGTATCACCGACAGTCTCTCAGTTGGCGTGTTCGCTTCTTCGAATTTCCGAACCATCACCGACTGCCTCTTGGTTGATGTGTTTGGTTGTCCTCCCTCTGGATGGTCACCGACAGTCTCTCGGTTGGCGTGTCTGCTTCTCGGATTTCCTAACCATCACCGACAGCTTCTCAGATGATGTGTTCGGTTGTCCTCCCGCTGGACCGTCACCGACAGTCTCTCGGTTGGCATGTCCCCTTCTCGGATTTCCTAACCATCACCGATTGCTTCTCAGATGATGTGCTAGGTTTTCCTCCCTCTAGACTGTCACTGATAGCTCTCGGTTGGCGTGTTCGCTTCTTCGAATTTCCGAACCATCACTGACTGCTTCTTGGTTGATGTGTTTGGTTGTCCTCCCTCTGGACCATCACCGACAGCCTCTCGGTTGGCATGTTTGCTTCTCAGATTTTCGAACCATCACTGACAGCTTCTCGGATGATGTGTTCGGATTTCCAAGCCATCACCGACTGCTTCTCAGATGATGTGTTCGGTTGTCCTCCCTCCA
>JAMKQA010008896.1:0-15084 GCA_024699735.1 Posidonia australis | reverse complement strand
CTGAGCTCAGATTCTCCAGCAACAGAAGACCGCAGAGCTTCCGTGGGTGAAATGCACGGGCAGGGACGGGCGACCTTTGGATGCGGGAGAGGAATAACTCCTTCGGAGGAGAAACGGACGGTGCAGGAACGAGCGGTTGTAACGGGCGACCCTTCCTTTCAGCTTCAGCAGGTGAAACGGCGCGTCAACTAGCGGTTGCAGGAGTTGCGCAGCGGAAGCTCTCGCGCAGTCGGGAGGTTGAAGACGCGGCTACAGTGCACCCTCTTCAGATATTTTGGTTTTTTTTTTTTGTTTTAAAAACAAACGGGCCGAGATAAGGGCCTCAGCCCATTAGCATAAACTTAAGTCATTTAACAAAGAGGGTAAAGGTATGCTCTCAAATGGAGAATTAACACTATCAAAGAAACGTTGAGTCGTAAAAAATTTAACATCTGCAGACATAATGTACTTAAAGTACTTGTACCCTCGTTGAGTACGAGAATATCTAATAAATACACATCAAACAGATCATGGGGCTAGTTTATTTAGATTTGAAGTCAAATCTTGAACAAAAACAACACAGTCAAACACTTGTGGAGTAAGAGTAAAAATCTCCATATAAATACGTAGCCATTGTAGTGGAATCTCTCCTCGAAAGGGGGGTTGAAGACATATGGTTAATGAGATAGTGAGGATTGCTAGAGATCACAAATACATGGAAACATGCATCTTCAATATAATGGAGTGAGCTACATCAACGATATGTAGATATTTACGCTCAGTAACACTATTTTGCTGCGATGTATGTGGACAAGAAGTTTGATGCATAACTCAGAGACTCACAATAATTTTGAAAATTTAATTGAGTAAATTTCAATGTATTATCAGTACAAAGAACTTTAAGAGTAATAGGATATTGATTTATTATTTCAGCAATTTTTTTTTTTGATAATATCAATGACATTGACTTTATGTTTCAACAAATAGATCCACAAAATATGGGAGAAATCATTAATAAACATAATATAATATTTATAATTAGGCATAGAAGGTGTTCTTGTAGGATCCTAAACATTACTACGAATCAGACGAGGACTATAAAAGATAGTACAATGGTGTTTACGTAACTCATAAGACTTACAATCGAGCGGATAGATATATACCTAAGGAAGTGTCTGCTGCAATTTTTGATAGAACGGATTACTTAAGCGATGATGTCAAATGAACGATGGTTCTCTTGGGAAAGTCAATGACGCAAGTTTTTGAGGTAATTCATCTTTAACTTGTAGGTAGACACTGTAGCCATGCTCACGTCCCAAATCAATTTTCTTCCTTATTTGTAGGTCTTGAAAGGTACACTGAAAAGGGAGAAGGTTACGTAACAATTTAGTTGTTTGGCAATGGCACTAATGGACAAAAGATTATTTGAGAATTTAGGAATATAGAGGACTTTGTCTAATGTTAACTGTGGCGTAGTATAAATAATGTTTTGTCTAAAAACACGATAAGTCTTGCCATCAATAATAGAAATTGATTTAATATCTTGTAATTAGGATATATGGGAATAAAGGTCAATAGTACTTATCATGTGGGATGATGTTTTTGAGTCTATAATCTAAGAATCATCATTAGAGATTAAAAAAATAGAGGTACCTGAGGTAGAGGCAGTAGCATGTGAAGACATAGCAGTAGAAGACTGACACTTTCGGAACTCAAGGAACTGAGCATTCTCATTCAAAAGTGTCGCTGACGAAGTACTAGTAGTAGGAGTATTTGCCGGTAAATTACTTTGTCTTGGTGGGGACCTGTGTTTAATTTGGCCTTTTAAACTTCTCCTTATAGTGGTTTGAGCTGTGTTAGTATGACCATAGTGTTCACAAAGGAAGGTGACCTCGGCCATTTATACGTGCACACCTTCCTCCTCGTTTTCCTGAACTACGACCACGGCCACAAGTAGCAGTCATGGTAGAGTAGTTTGAAGTGGAAATGTGAGTACGGATGGAGATGTGTAGAACTCGAGAGAAGATGGTTTCAAGATTGGGAATCAAATCCATACCAAGAATTTGGTGTTGAACCTGATATGTGAGTTTCAGAGTGAGATTAGAAAGGTAGGTTGCAACAGTTATCTCCTCATGATATCGATGTATAGTGGCAACATCGGATGTCATATATATGTGAAGATCATTTAGAAGAGCTTAAAGAGTAGCAAAGTGGCCTTGGAATGAATTGTCTCCCATTCTTTGTGTAATGATCAGCTTATATATCTCCAAAACACGTGAGATATTCTTTTCATAGCCATACATCTGCTTCAAAGAGTCACAAACTTTTTTGGTAGGTTGTAGAATCATCACATCTTGAGCAACACTCAGTTTCATGATGTTCACCTTCCAAGATACAATAGTCAAGTCATCGACATACCAATCCTTATAGGTGTTGTCTTTCACGTCAGGAGGAAGTTGTGTAAGAGGTTTGATCTTGTGGTGTGCGACAAAGAATGTTTCAAAACTTTCTATCCACAATAAATAGTTTTTTCCATTAAGTTTTTTTGAAGTTTCACTTAGGCTTTTGATGAGCGATTTCCTGGAAGCCATGACGATTTGCAAGAAACACAATCTGAATTGCTTTTTCTAAGTCAAAAAAATAAGGATTCTCGGTGCAAAAATAGCCCCAAGAGGTTATGAAACTATCAAAGGCACCTTGGGAGATAGTAGAATAGGTGGACAACAAGAAACCACCCTTAGTAGTAGTAATGTGGAGTGTACACAGACCTTTTCATGGACTGCTCATTAGTAGTAACCATCGATTAGGTTGTTAGTAGTAGGAAGACAGACAATTAGTGAAGCAGTGGTTGTAGAGCAGTAGAGTGGCTTTAAACAGACCGTTGTACAGGCCCTATAACTTGTCTAAGGTGGTTGAAATGGCTTAGAGAAGACATCGACGACTGTGGAGAGGCCTATTGGCCCTTGCACTGGCGGAAGAAGTGCCTGTTGACTTTGGCGATTGCGGAAGAGGGGCTTCTTGGCCCAGACGATGGTGGCAGAGGGGTCTGAAGGTCTTTGCAGATGTGGAAGAAGGGTTCGATGGCCCTGGTCGCACTGGCTGAGAGGCCTAGAAGACCAGGCGACGAGAGAGGGTTAATAGACCCTGGCGGTGGTGGGAGATGCTTTGGAGAAATTGATTGGCACTAGAGAGGTGGTGTAGGAAAAGTTGTCAGAGGTGGGTGGTAGTTGAGGAAATCCTAAGGTTTTAACCTGGGCTCTGTTACCATGAGAGTTGAGAGAGAAAATTGGTATATTTATTATTGATCAATAAGTTACATACATATATAGGACTGTTACTCTATTACAGACTAACCCATTATACTACAATAGGTCTAAGTCTAACACTTGGTTATTTATTTGTGTCTTGTGAGTAATTATTTAGGTATTTACTTTATTTTTTTTGATAATATTCAAAGTTAGATAAGATTAAAAATAACTTGGGTTGATTTGTTTGGGTCAACTTGTTTATAAATGAATTGAATTTGGATTGGAATTTTGAACCTGTTTAATAAACACGTTGGATTTGGATTGGAAACGGGTTGACCTGAACCTGATTCATTAACCCATTTTGCCATACCTGATTGTGATGTTATGATAGATGCTGCATTGCTGCATGGCTTGAGGTGTTGGTTGCACTATGAGGGATTGAAGTGTTTGGAGACAGGAGTTTGGTGTCTTTGTAGATTGAATTTTGGGTTTAGAGTTCGGATTGGTTTAGTTTTTATGTTTTTTGCTTGTGTTCCCTATTGGAACTTAGTTTTGTTTCTTGTTTGGGTTCTATCTTCTTGATAGACTCATTTTCTTTTTCCGTTTTCTGTTGTACCTTTGTTTTTCCCCCTGATCTTTAATGAAATTTGCACCATTGCTCAAAAAAGTACCATAGTACATTAAGGAATTATCAAATTTTTAAAATTTTAACTTTATTGAAAGTCAAATATTCAAATTTAGTTCAAAATATACTAATATAGTATTAGAAATTTATATTCCTAATCTCAAGTAAAAATAAGACTTCTAGATCTTTTGTTAGCTTTATTCTTAATATCCAAGAGATTCAAAATTATGTTTTTATATCTTCAGGTTTTGAAAACTCCAAGGTATGCTATGAAAAATATTGTACCTTTCTGTCATACTTTCCATTTGGAGCCTAGGCAATAGGTATATCCATTTATGTTTTGCTTGTATATATTTGTACCAACTAAGATGTTTGTCATGTATTGGTGCATATGGTACCTCCATCGTTTCCATATGTGGGCGATAGTTTTTTTTAATTCTTGACTAAGATTGCTTGGAGAGCTTCTTAGAAATGTTTGTGTTATGAAGCTGAAGCACAATACTGATGGAATACAGGCAAAATAGAACTTTGAAAAGGTTGAATACAATACATGATGGATACAACACCAATAAGTGGTGAATGAGATTTGCCTGTGGACTTGTCGTTGTCATAAGTAGTCAGGAACATCACAAACGAAAGTATAGTTACATCTATATATTAGTTTTTAAAATGATAATATAGTCATCAAACTGAAATCTAAAATATGTTGCACATAAAACCATTTAAGTTATCAATGTACTTGCTTGGTAACAACAAATAATAAATGAGCACTCCAAGCATGGAATAGAACACTGCTCTAAAAGATACAGCAAGGGGAAATAGTTCATGTCATCTTCTCTTGCCACAAAACAAAATAAATAAAAAATCAATAAAAAAATACTGTCAACTCTAATGGCAGCCATATAGACAACATAAGTCATAGCTACATAAGAAGGTTAGTCAACGAGCAGGTTTGTCTCTACAACTTTCTAGGAGATCTATCGTGCGACTTTGTCCTGTGAAAATTAGGCTATCTTGACAGGTTTTCCTTCGGTCAGATTGTCACACAATCAGGAGTACTGGCAGGGAGAAGACTAGAGTGGACCCCTTGGGCAAATCTGTGCATTCTCAATTCTATCTTTACATTCCTCATATTCACGAATTGGATTTGCTGCCGAGAATCTCAAACTGGCATTTGTGGTTGAGCAGCAAGGCTATATGCCTTGGGAAGAAATTCAAAAGGTCGCAGACAGAGTTGGTGGGTTGTGAGAATATTATGCTAGGGTTTGAAGATGAAGGGTTTTGTGTTGCACTAATCAAAAGAGGATGTTACAATAATTCTGAAGATGGGATCTATGGTTTTGGAAGGGCATTTTTTTTTCCTCTTCATCAAGTTTGAATATTGCTGCTGAATCTCTGTCATTGGGTGGTGCAATTGGTGGCATCCCTATTCCTGCTAGGAATGAAGATTTAGTCTCGACAATTTCTTTCAGTTTGTTGTTTTTGTTTGTTGGTCCTTTGGCAAACATGGTGGATAATGGCATTCTTGAGCAAATCACACTTGTTGAAGTGGAACCCTGAAAGATCCTAGAGAGTGGGGCTAGTTTATAGTGTTTCTTATGAGATTAAACTCAGAGTTTTTGGTTGCTATGTCGGAGTTAATCATGTGATTAATGAGGTGGTAAAGAATGTGGATTTAGATTAGGTAATTTGAAGGTGAGATATGTAGATTCCTGCTCCATGTTGGATGGGTCATCAACAAAGCAACCAAGAGGGTTGCAGTGGATACCAAGAGTCAGATGTATTTATTTCAAAATAATATTCTTTTGCCCAACATTGATTAGACCACCATGAGGTGATGGTGGTAGAAGTGGGCAAGTTCATGCCCATTAATGGCTAGAGTGTCCTTCAATCTTAATTCTCCTCTTATTGGACTTGAGTTTGGGCCTGGAAAGTTAGGCTCAACTAGTGTTTCTTAATCTTTCTTGTCACAATGTTGAACTGGTCGGTGAATCACATATGGTGCGTCTTTGAACTGGAGATACTAGTTGAGGTCTTTTTTTCATTGACAAATTCTCTCCATCACAATGGGCTGATGTTGCCTCATTGGTGTGCAAGCAATGATTTGAGCATGCGATTGTCATCTTTTTCTTCCATGTCATTCCCATCTACACCCAAAAGACTTCTCTGACGATATAAAGCAAGTGTGTTTTTAGGTTGTGAAAAGTCATTCTGGTGCTTTATCCCAAACCTTCATGGTCTGAATTTTTTTGGGGAGGTTTCCTTGTGTTGAAGTCCTTCTCAATGTTATAGGTTGCTACTCTCTCAGATTTAGTTCTCATCTCTTTGCAATTTAGTCCTTCGGTCTTGGGAGATGTTCATAAGGAATGGTTGATGTAACCAAGTTTAAGGTGGGGTGATAGCTACTACGAGCAGGTTGAAGTTTCCTCATACTGTGCTTTTGGGTTGAGGGACCACAAAAGATTATGTTTTGATAGTGGGTGGGCTAGTGGTTACAAACAATTGGGTGCAATTTGATTGTTGGTCACTTACAATCATGTTCTGATTTGATGGAAAGGGTAGTTGGCCAAGTGGGCATAACATCCAGTGAACGAAACCTAGTGTGGATCCCCTTTGTTGACTTTCCCTTCTTCCTTGCCACCTTCATTCCTCCTCAGTCCTCTTTCTCCCACATTTGGTAGGGACGTCTATGAATAGCCAAAAAAGATGATGTTGCTTCTTCATCAAGGACTGTGAAGAGTGTCAAAAGGAATGATGAGTAGCAGGGTCCTTCTTTTGAAGATGTGAGACGTACCATTGTGCCAAGTGTTGATATTGTAGATGAAAACATGTTTGGGAAGAAATTAGGAAAAAGCGAGAGGTGGTATGATGGTGTGTATTGTTGGAAAAAAGGAAGGAGAGAGGGATGGAGGTGTATGGATATCTGCTGCCAGTGTTTAGATTCACAAAAAGTGAGGAGGGGATGTCACACTTCACAAGAAGAGAAAGAGAAGAGATACGGATAGGAGAGGGGTTGCAAGCAATGGACATAACGGAAGAAAGGGAAGAGAGCAAGAGAATAGATAGGTGAAGAGGTTGGTGCTTGGGAGAAAAGAGGGAAGATCGGTTGGCTGCATGTGAACGAGGGCTAAGTAAAAGAGACATTGATAGAGAAACAGCGTGCATAGAATTGAAGATGTATTGAGAATAAGAGAAGAAAAGGAAGGGATGAAAACCAAGATACGCTCATATGCATCTTTGTATTCTTTTACGAAGGGGCATGGACTAGTGGTTCAAAGGGTTAAAGGGTACAGAGGGTGTGAATGAATGGGTTTAAAAATTGCTTCATTAATGTGAGGAAGGATATTGGGGGTTTTCTGGGTTCTTTTTCATTTGTCATGAGAATTCTCTTTTGGATGTCAGAAGCTTTTGTGGGCGTTACAAATGTCATCATCTGTTTGTGGTTCTAAACCAAACTTGAGTCTATTGATGTACCATTTTTTCAGTCCTCTGCTGGGTCTTGTTGGGTTAGTGATCTTGCTTTGGAATTTGAAGGAGCCAATGTGTTCTGCAGGAAAGATTGTGGTCTTTGGGACAATGACCTTGCGTGCATGAGGATGTTTTGCAAAAGAAAGATTCAATTCCAAACCTTGGGTGGTCAATGTGTGTGGGCCTTGTAAGAAATCTAGAAGTTGTTTTTTTGTTGGAGGATGAATTAGGATGAGTTGAGGTTTGGTCAGATGTTTGGGTAATTTTTTTTGTGGTGATTGGAGGAGATTTTTAATTTAACTCATTTGTGGGTTTAGAGAAGCAGATTGGGTTTTGGTTGCCTAATGAGCGAAATGACTTGCAATTGACATCTTGAGTCCATAGTTTGCACAAGTCACTTCTGTTAATGTCCCTCTTTTGTTGTTGAAGATGGTAATTGATAGGGGTCCTTGTCCTTCATTATCGAGGTTATCTGGTTTGAAGTGGAGAATTTTGAGGGCTTGTACTGTAGATGGTGGAGAGAGAGTCTAGGTGCGGATGTCTGAGAAGCTTCAAGAGTAACCGGAAAGATCAACCTTTTGGCAAAGGAAAAAGTTGGAGGGTGAGGTCTAGTAAAATCAAAGGGAAGAAAATAAAAATCAATGTCCTGAAGAGAAACAAGATGTGGGTTGTGGGATTTAGATGTGGAAACAAGAAAGATCTTGAGTGTTTAGAATTATGTTGTATAAAGATGAATTTGCATGGAAAAGATCATGACAAAAAGGAGACTTCTAACAGTTTTTTCACGAAGTGGCTAATGAGACAAAAGGATATATTTTTTTGATCATGAAACAATGGGATTCTCAGAGCTGAAAAGGAGGACCTCAGAAATGGAGTGGGGGATTTTTGTTCCAATTTTCATTGCATGGTACAGACTAGTTGGATGTTTCTTTTGATAGATTGGGATTTCACCAAATTTTCCACAAACCTAATCACCCAACCCAATTATGCAACTTCTTAACAAAACACATGAATTGCATTTCCTCCTCCAAACAACACTAGTGATACTATCATATGCGTTTTCCGTGTCCAGTTTCCAAACCAAACCTGACATCTTGTGCTTGATTCTAGTATAGATACAAAAGTAGGTTTTTAAGCTACAAGAAAACCATCCAGAATGTCTTGACCTTGGACAGGAGTCGATTTATAATTGCCCACCAACTCATCTATCACGCTTTTTAATTTTTGAGTTAAGCAATTAGCAACAATTTAGTTAAGACCATTTAGAAGACTAATAGGGTCAAAATCACCAATATCAACAACCCCATCTTTCCTTACAATAAGAGTAGTATAAGTGGAATTAGTAACTTTAATATCAGCTACATCATTATGGAAAGATGTCAAGGCCTCCACAATCTCAAAATTTAACAATTCCCAGAACCTATTGACAATAATCATTGGATATCCATCAGGTCTCGGAGCCTTATTGTCACCCACCATCAATGAAAACTGCCTTTTTAAAATGAGCTTGTGAAAATTTACTATCTGGTAGCAAGACTGTGAACTTTGGTTTTTGAATGCTTTCACTTTGGTTTTCTATGGGGTCAATGATAGTGAGGTAGTGAATTTCACTTTTATTTTGGTGATTTCTGATTTAACCTGGGTTGAAGGTTGAAATTTATAAGTCAATTGAACTGGGATTTGTATTGAGTCACCTTTTGTTGGTAGAGTGGCTGTTTTTGTGGGGTGAGAGTTGGTTTTGTTTCCCATCAGCTTAGGTGCGCTCGCTATTTGATTGGGAGCTTTTCCTTGTTTTATTGTGTTCTTATTAAGATCATTCATCATTCTTTATTTCTTTTTGTCAAATTGTTGTGTTCTCCCCTCTCCTTGATAAGTTGTTTTTTGTAATTTTGTTTTGATTTTCAATAAAAGTTTCTTTCAATTGCTAAAAGAAATGAAAGACAATGGCAAAAACATAAATATGCACATCAAATTCATGAACTATCACATCCCAGACCACATTTCCCCCCACATCAATGTCGTATCTCAATTATATCTGGTATGATCAGAAGACCATTTTACCCTGGGTACTGTACTTGGTGTATTTGATAGATAGTGGGCTGTGTCAAGGGCACTATTTTTTGGTTTCTGACATGTAGGGGTGCAAACGGATATGGGTTACTCCTCTGTATCTGTATTTGTATCTGTTTTTGAGTGGATATGGGATACATATACCGAGATAGATAACATTTTTCAAATCTTTTATAAGATCGGATGTTATTTCAAATCTTTCCATATTACACAGATATAGTCTTTAATTTGATTGTAATATATATATATATTTCAACGACAATAGTCATAATTTACTGACTTTCATGTGATTAGTTATGTAATGTATATTTACTTACATATATTTGAAGCTTTAGGTTCTTGATATTCTACTATATCTATTTGTTTATTTGTGACTGTCTATCAAATATTTGTAGCATATCCATATTCATATTCGTTTTTTAAGGGTATAGATATGCACTTTTCATTCGGGATGATATCCTTATTTGTACTTAGAAAATGGATATGGATATGGTAACACCCATATCTGTATTGTATTTGATTTGTTTGCACTCCTACTGATATGTATTAAGCTGTGTCAATGACTACTGATGCATGTATTAAAGTATCCATGTTTCCTAGGTTCTATGTTAACTAAAAGGGGTTTCTCTCTTACAAGAAGGGTCCTTTCCTAATCCTTTAGTGGCCTCAGGTGGTCTTGTCTTTCTTTGTGGCTTGCTTTGACTTTTTTGGTTTTGCAATGAGAGTATTGGAGTTGGAGTTGACATGGATAAAAGAAAAGCCTCAATGGAAGCCATTTTCTAAAGTTGACTAACATCAGCAATATGTTAGTGATATACATTTGATTGTCCAAGAGCGAATGTGATATATGAGTGTAAATTGGAGAAGTTAGTGTGCAAGCAAAGTTGGTCACTTGTCTTTTTTTTGTGCAATCAAAAAAAGGGATTTTATTTCAAAAAACAGTTAGTGCTACAAAAAAGGGCAGACATTTTTACCCAGGAGGTAAGAACTGCAGAAAAACAAAATACAAGAAAAAGAAAACACCAACAAAGAGGCACAAGCCCAAATCACTAAGCCACTAACACATCCAGACCAGCTGAGATAGATGCATCTGTCTCAACCACACTCGTGAATGGGTTTGACCAGTTGATAGCCAAATGAAGAACCCATTCTTTCCGTTCCTGCTGAGGCATAGCCGTGCCCTTGAAAATTCTCCAATTGCGTTCTAACCATCGGGTCCACCATAAAGCATGTGGTAATAGCTTCCAAATCAATTCTCTTCGACCTCCTAAATTCCTCAATTTACCCATTCAACTATCCAAAATTGCACAATGGAGATAGGTTGAGAGGTATCCAATCCAAGAAGGTTCTACCACTACCTATTAATAGATGGGCACCCAAAGAAAAGATGCCACCAATCTTCCTCACGTATCAGTTAGATTGGGATGATATGGAGTGGAAATCTGGTAAAACATAGGATCTTCTACTCATATGATGACCAGCCTTCGCATCTTATGAACGTTGACTTATTCTTAACCTTGCTGTCCTGAGATCCTTATTGCATTCAGAATTCAGATCTTTTCCATCATCCTAATCCTGCTATCATCGAACACTGTGACCACCCTACTAGGGTTTCCAAACCTTAGAATGAAGAAGTAAAGAGAAGAGAGGTCCTTCCTTTCAGATGAGAAGTATATTTGTGAGTCTTGACTTGCATGATTTTGGTCCAAAACATACACATGGTTTGGTTTTTTAGTGGACCCAATGAGGCTCATTCTCTCTGCTATTAATTCTCCTAACACAAATTAAACTAAATACAGTTCAATAGACAAGTAAATAAACAAATTAAGAAACTGACCAATAAGTTAAAAAGGACTTAAATTAATTAGAAAGGGAAAATATTGGGAAAAAGGTAAACTGAACTAAATAAGCAAGTAAAAAAGGAAAAGGGAAAAAAGGAAACTTGAACTCAATAAACAGTTCAATCTAAAAAAGGAGAAGCTTCAACAAGCTTTTGTTCCAGTATGTTCGGGATGATCTCTCTCTCCTTTCCTGCTGCCTCAAATTTCTGCCTTCTTCCTCCCATCATATTGTTAATATGTTTTGGCATTAGGAAAGTGTCGATAATAGAGTTCCTGTTTACCGTGTTACATTCGTATTGTACCTATCTATGCATGTACATAATGCATTTGCATGATGGTAATGTCCTGACATCTTAACTCATTGTCCAATGGTTTTTTTTGAGACGATTATTTATATAGCCGTTAGAAGCTAACTTTTTTGCTGAGGGTAACTGTGCTTTGGTGGGGGTGATTCTGATTTTATCCTTTGCTTGTAGTTTTCTTTTATTTCTGTTTTGGCTTGTTTGTTATTTCTAGTCATTCTTTTTGAATGGTTCATTTATTAGAAATCAGTTTCATCCAACTGTTAGAAACAAATTGTGAAATCTATTAATCATTTAGTTTTTTTAGTTCTCTGTGTCTACTTGTTCTAAAATGTTGATATGTGCTTATGTAATTTATTTATTGGCTTTGGTTCAAGTATGTTGATGCTAAAAGTTTTATATAAACCAGCTTATTTGCTCCTTTCTTAAGACTTAATTTATTATTTTGCTTTAGTGGTTGTCTTTGTTGTCATTGCCTTGGACTGATTTTTTGACACACTTTTCAGCCATTTCTTTCCAAGTAAACACCATGCAACGAACTCACAGTGTTTTGTGTTATAACTGAGTCATCCTTGTCATTGGCTCACCAGATTCACAGTGAGCTGGTTATGAAAACATTTTTGTTGAAATCCTGTCATATTTTTCTCGTATTTTGCTACACCATCTGAATCTTCTGATATAAAAAAAAATATATTTTTTGTGATGTTATCAGAACAAACTGGCAGTGTATCTTGGACCTTTTCTCCATGGATTGCTCTACACATCTTTTGGTCGTCATTTCACAAAGGTTGATAAATTGAAGGAGGTATGCAAACTCTTACCTTTTGACCAAAACCTTGCAACTTAAGGTTATTTTTGAAATGGATATTGTTTATCTTGTCATTGCTCACTAGCTTCACGAACTCTTACTATAATGGATATGGCATTCAAGGCTTTGCTTGAGAAGGCTTGTGCCATCCACTCAAAATACCTTTACTTGTGGCATGTGTATAGAGGTTGTGTTTATTTTTTATTGAAAAATAACAAATGAAGGCGTGCAGTCATTTGGATTTGAATGCCTTGACCCATCATCAATTGACTAAGATACCTAGTGGTGTTGTAAGAATCCTCGAATAGATAAAGTTAGCATGAGTATCATTACTAGAATCTCAAAATATAAAGTGGCGAAAAGCAAAATATGGAGAGGAAAAAAATGATAAAGGAAAGTTGGATAGCATCAAGATGGCAAATAGCCATGATAATCCATGGCATGTTATGATGCTTATGTTGCTAGCTGGGATTTATGATGTCCATTGTGCTAAGTAGTCTGATTTTAGGTAAAAAAACATGTTTAAATATCTTTTACAAGATTTATTATTTTTTTTCTTTTGAGAAATGATGGGATATCCCATTTTATCAATGAGTAAACCAAAAATGCTTTACCACTTGTTCAAGCAGTAAAGCCTCCTTGTCATGCAGGAGGTCAGGGGCTCTGCTCCCACTGACATCAAAATATATTTGCTTTTCAAGAAAACAAACAAATCAAAATATGTATTATTTTGTGCACAACATCAAAAGATTTAAATCTGGTCTGGTGATTGGTTGTTGTGACCTGGAGGGTCCCCACCAACTTAGCTATCTTAAAAGAAAAGCTAAAAAGCTACAAAATTTAGACTAGGAGTTTAAAGTAAACAAATCTGAAAGAAGATACAGATCTTTTATATTATCCTTGACCCCTATCCAACCAGATCTTGCCCCAGTTCCACAAAAGTTGCGAACAAAACTGACCATCCAAGCAAAGCCTCCACATGCATGGTAACGAAATCATACTAATCTGCTCCAGATTATTGAGCAGGCTAGATGAACAATCATCTGAATTATTTCCACATTTTAGCATCCCTGTGATCATGTCTTGGTCAAATGACAAATCATGGAGATCATCCCTACTTTCTGACCAAGAATGCTCCAAAAATTCTGAAGAAAAGGGCAACATATAGATATTCAAGTTATTTAAATTGATATCTATGGGCAACCTCTTTTTTGAAATATATTTCAAGATCTGATGCTGTCTTGTATCCCTGTCACAAAAATTTCGAATAATGAACTTGGTGTATCTCTGTCTTGCAAAACAATTGTAACATTTGCATATTGAGGTTAGCAATGCAAACCTAAACAATAACCACCCGTATCACTTGCCTCCAAGCCACCTTGAATCTTCTGCTTTGAATACATCCATGCCTAACAATAACCACCTTTACATGTTAAAAAAGCATTGGCAATTGTGCATCACCTTCGCTTTCATTTCTCATAACAATGAAAATACCACAAAATTTTCTTTGACTATGGCTGATTCCATGCTCGTTTGTTCCACATTAGGGATAAAAGACCAGTTGTTAGGATACTTACATCATTGCAAGCTATGATTTCTCAATATATCATTTATTTTTACCCACCAGTGTCTGTGTGTATGATACCTATTCAAGTATGGAATTATGGTCAAGAGATACACAAGTCATTTTCTCATGCTCATGCAGTTGCCTGGTGTTTTGCTTCTCCTTGCTGCATCCTGCCTCTCCCCACCACCACTCCAAAGTTTTATCCTAATATTTTGAGGTTGGGCCCGGCTGGATATGCATGTGCCTTTCTTAAGAGTTTGAAATGCATCTTGTTTATTGCTTAAGGTTAATAAACCTTGTGTTAGGTCCATCATCAATGTACATGTTGGACTCAATCTTACATGTTGCTTCTTCGTTGCAAGTGGGGCCTACCCCCCCCCTCTCTTTTTTCCTTTCCCTTTTAACATTTTCCCACTTCAGCAAGATCAAAGGTTTGACAGAATAAGAAATTGGGCTAGATTGAATTTTATATGTGCATGTGACAGAATAAGTTGTCATGTGAGCTGATTATAAGAAACACCCTAGATAGATTTCTACTTTCGAAGACCTCTACATGTGCTATGTTGGTGGAAACCCTACTGCTGTCATGCTAGCTTATTATAAGAAAAATCCTGGATGGCGTTTTACTTTCTAAAGCCTCCACACATTCTATGTTGGTGGCAAAAGGAAAAGCCATACTGCTTCCGTGATGGGAGCTGCTGAGGAACATGTCGCCAAAAAGAAAGGAAGGTAAGTGGCATTGGTAAATAGGTAGGCATGTTGCTCGACAAAATCATCCCTTTTATCCTTTATTTTTGCTCAATATCAGCTTTGTCAATGTTGGTTAAACGTAACCCAACATTAAGCAAACCAAGATATTCATGTCCATATTGAGTCGAATCCTTGGGGATCTGACCATGTTGTTGTGTAGAACCTTGACTGCAATCTTTTAACATAGACTTGAGCTAGTCTGATAATCATTGTTTGAAATAAAAAAAAACTCTAGTTAGTGTGGACATTATGACAAAAAACATTGTAAACATGGTGGTAACCAAGTTATTTTTTAAACCATGTATTGGTAATTCATTGTTAAATATTTTTAGATAAGTATATTTATTTATTTTTGGAAATCACACCAAAGTGGCCTATTTTATTATAAAGATGAGGATATTTTTCCAATTTTGCGTCAAGTAATGT
>JAMKQA010008895.1:0-12646 GCA_024699735.1 Posidonia australis | reverse complement strand
GAAAATGATCTAAGCTCCAAAAAGCTTCTATCTTGGCATGTAAGTCCGAGTACATATATAGTAGAATATTTTGCTTTCATAAATGCTTTTCATATTTTCTGAAGTGATTATATAACATTTAATCACATATCATTTGTTATCATCAAAATGTATTTATAGATTTTTCAACACATGCATCCATCTCATTCATGCATTGTCGGTGATGGGTTTAGAGAGTTCAAAATGGCTGATGGCCTGTGAGCACCTTCGGCCCCCATCTTGGCACATCCTCACCTCCCTCTTCCTTCCCTCAGCCTTCCCGAACAGCCACTCGACGCTCCTTGCCACCTCCATGGTCGGTCGAGCTCATGGTCACTAGCGAGATGAAAGGAAGACGAGGGAAGGTCACCCATGCATACACTTGCATCCACTTTGCATCCATGCATTCCTCTTTCATTGTTCTGTACCTCTGGAAGCCATGGATTGCGCTGCCAGAACCTCTGGTTGGAATCCATAGTTGAGCTCGCCGAAGAAACTCAATTTCCAGTGAGGTGGACAGGTTGAGCCGTCCGTGTGACCTTGCCGACATCTAGGCATCCAGGTACGTTTTGCTACATACCCTCTAGCATCGCATGCATCGAGCATTCATCAATCATCCATGCACTTGCATCTAGAGCAATGAATGGCTCGCTGCTCTGTTCTGTCTTCGGTAGGCACGTACCGATTGCGTAGAAGAAGGCCGTGGATGGCATATGTGGTTTATCTAATCCAAAACAGGCAACTGGCTGAGCTTGCTTGCATTTTGTCTCTCTTTTTTCTTCCCTGATCATGCATTGTCTTTTCCTCCTAAGTTTCTACGTCTACATCCTCGCTTGCATTGTGTGGTTTCTCATGTTTTCTAGCATCCATTCTTGATTCGTTTTCCCACTTGCAGTCATGCATGTTTCTTTCGTCTTCTTTACTTCACCAGCATTCTTCATTCATTTAGGGCGATGATGATTACTATGTCGGATCCTTTTGACCGACGGTCTAGGATTTACATAGTATTTCAGAGCATTACATCACATCATTTTCACCCCACTCATATTATCCGCATCAGCATTACATATGACATATATTCATCTTAGACTTAGCAAGCACACATGAGCATTTGCATTGGCGACACACAAGCAAGCGATTAACCTAGAAAGATCGATTTCTCAAGCGTATGGGGGTGTCAAATATCTTCCCAATGCACAACAAGAGTCCTTATCCTTTCTTTGGCCTACCATAACTAATGTGTTACATCCATTAGGTACGGAGTATGCACACACATTCATTTGCATTCATGATTGCATTGTTTTTCTCGCGTTTTATTACATCCGATTTTTCTCGTATTTTCTGTTTTAAAAATATTAAGTGGCGACTCTGTTTTTGTCCTTATTTTCTTTTGCTTTCTTTTGGTGTTTTCGAGTCGATGTATCCTTCCTCGGATTCACCATTTTCGTCGTAACCATTATCGATTTTTTTCGTGCACTTCCTGTTGCACGAAGGAGCTTACTTCCGACATGGTCATAGACATGTACTAGGTAACATTGATATCACTCACGCCTTTTATTTTTTATTTTTGTTTTCAGGTGCAAAGTAAGAAGTGTAATTCAGTCATAGTGCACAGTTAGGAGCTACATAGTCGTACACTAAGATTCTAGGTAGAGATAGATAATTAAAATTTTTATTTTTAAGTCTTAGTTTTCATAGTTAATTAGTTGATATAAATGCTTGGATAGTATTGATACTAGTTTGTAGTGCACTACGACGTTACAGAGTGGTATCAGAACTTAGGTTACATTAAGTGCACCAGCTTAGGAGTGTCCATTCTAGTGGCTCCATAAGGCTACATAATGTAAAACATTTACACCTAATCTGTAATGTATTTTGTGGTGGCAGTAGGATGTCACTCAGAGGCAGAGGTACAAGTAGGACTCCCATATCAAGTCCTAGTATGGGGTGCAACAAGAATTGAGTAGCATGATGTGGGGGATTGTTCAGTCCCTCAACGGAGGCAACATAGACGAAACCAAGGGGGATCCATGGTTCAAGCAATTTTGCCAGTTGAGTGCACCGACCTTTGATGGCCGAAGCAAGCCGGAAGAATGTGAGACTTGGTTGTTGGAAGTAGAGAAGATCCTAGAAGGCATGGAGTACCCAATAGAGAAATGGGTTCGACTAACTACCTTCTAATTTAAGGGCAATGCTAACCAGTGTGGAGGGCCACACGCCGCATGAAGTTCCTGAACTCCGACCTTGTAACGACCTAGATTTAGAAGTGATGTTTTGGCCAGATAATTAGATTCAGGTATGTTGGGCGTTAAGGGCCCCAATGCCCAATGTTGGACACGTTCTCAATAGTATCTTACGCTTGGATTGTGAGTTTCTGGCCCATTGGTGTTATATGGTCCAGGTACTATGTTGACCCTCGTAGGAATTTTGTAGGTGTGTTCTGGGCCATCGAGTTTGATTGGCATGCTTAAGTGGTTGGTCTCTAGTGGCACAAGTCACGTAGACATGGGAAGTCGTATAATTAGATTGTGTACCGTGGATTCCTTTATCTTTTTCTTTCTTTTCCTTCTTTCCTTATTTTCTATTCTTTTCCTCCTTTTTATCTTTTCTCTCCATTTTCTGGCTCCTCCCACTTGCCCCACATACCTTCCTCCTCTTCTCCTTCTTCAGCACCCCATTTCCTCTCCTTCCTAATCACATCAAAGGGAGATGGGAGGTGGAGAGATATGAGAGGGAGACGAGAGAGATGGAGAGGGAGGGAGATCAGAGGGGAGGGAGGGAGAGAGAGAGACAGAGTTTGGATTTGGGAGAGGAGACCACCGCCGTGTTCGTCGTCACGGGGAGGAGGTGAGGACCTGGGGCTCATGGTTGAAGGAGGCACATCGTCCGTGTGGTCATCGCTGCGCCTACAATGCAAGGTACACGCCCTTGTAGAATTTCCCCTTCTTGCTGAATTTGATGCCTAGGGGCATGATACTGTGAATTGCATGTGTATGAATGCCTGGAATGCGTGTGAGAATTTATGGCGATGAATGTGTTATGGTTTGGTTTTTGGATTCTTTGCGCACCCTAGCTTTGCGATTTTATTCCTGGAGATAAACTTAATGGATTCTGTTTTGTCTATGTGGATTTGGAATAGATTCAAGTGTCTATAACATATATTTTATGTGGAATTTTTGGTAGTCATTTTGCAGGTCCGCCCCTAGCTCCCACTTTAGGCAAAAATTTCTAGCTTCTAGTTCATGGCTATCTGATTTCTGACAGAATACTTGGGGCGTGGGCCGTATGCACGGTGCACATGCACAAGTTGACCAGGGGATTTTTCTACCTCTCTGGTTTAGGGCTCTGCCTGAATTCTAATAGAAAACTAGGGGCACGGGTAGGACACACGACCCAGATGTGCAGGTCTCACAGGGACTTTTTCAATGTTTTTGGATGTTGTTAGCTAGTGCCAATACCTTGTAGGTAATTCTGGAATGCAAATGAGTAGGAGAATCATTAAAAAAGGATTTAGGATTGACCTAAAATGAATTAACAAGAGTCCACCTTCGGTGTGGATAGAATAATAAACTATAGAACTTAGTAATTCTAAGCTCTCCCCTTTAATGGTGTAGATTGGACATTAGGATTTATAATCAACCCTAAGATAAGATGATGGACTAGTTTGTGTGTGGTGCATTGAAAGGAGTATTTAGTACACTGTTCTGGGTGTTTGAGTCGATATGGCTATGCTCCCGAGAGACATGAGCAAGTAACTGTTTTACACTTGGCTGCTACAGCGTAGAGTTCTGGTTGTGGTTGCTGTGTTGTGGTGTATTCTGGGTGAGCTTAACACTCAGAGGATATTTTTGTTAGTGTTTTTCTTGGATTGTGGGTAGATTAAGCGTGGTGCTCATGAACCAAAACGCTCCTAAGGTGTTTTTGCCTGTGGCTGGTAGGGGAGCTATCAAGGCTATGTTTTGTTTATGATTTCTCGACCTTTGATTTCCGTACAGCTACTGGACACAATGTTTCTTGAGTTTTAAAAGATCTTTAATGGTTTTCAAAATGGTTTTCCAACAAGAGAGTTTTGGGAAAGAGAAAAGCACAGATTTGAAAATGGTTTGAAAAGAGTTTTCCTGTACTTTCTATTTACGTTGGGGACCAATAGACTAAGGCGAGTGTTCAGCGGGTCTTGGAGGTACGACACTCATTGATTGTCGATCACGAGACTGAGGTTAAGGTCCGCAAGTTGAGGTGTTTGTGGTATGATGGGGAGGTATGATACTCTTGCTGTCACTATGGTTACTGAGGCTTGGGTGTTGTCGGGTGTGGAGGTAGGAGACTCCCTCCTGAGTATCGTGTGAAGGGTGCTGTGAGAAAGCGTACCCTGTGAGGGCCAGTGCAGGTGGGACATGTGCTCTATAGCTAGTTGTATCCTAAGAGACCAGGAGCACCTTCCAGGAGGGGTTGGCTTTATTGAGGGTTCTACAGAAGGGAGGAGTGTAGAACAGTGATTGCACCTGCATAGGGTGGCTTCACTGTGGCAGTGCAGACACCATTGGTTGCACTTCGATGGACTGCATGTGGTCAATGTTGTCTGCTTGGCGTTGGATAGTTCGACACACTGTTTATGCTTGTAGTTTGTACAGAGTCCTAGTTCAAGGAATCAGACTCTAGCCCTAGAGGAGGCCGTAGCTTCGCGTCTATTGAAGCATAGTACTTTGAGAGCAGTGGTTCCGTGGTTTTGGTCCAAAGTGGACTGTGGTTTAGGAGTAGAGGCTTTGTGACTAGGTTTTGGTGCTTGGGTCTAGAGGAGGCCTTGTTGTACAGAGTAGAGACTCTATAGTTGTGTTTTAGTGTGGCTTTTGAGCTTGATTTGGCAAGAGTGGCCATCTCAAGTGTGCATAAAAGATTTTGAAAGTGCATGCATATGATTTTGAAAGGGAAAAAAAGGAAAAGAATGATTGTAAAGGCATCGTTTTGAGTTTTGAGTTGTTAGGTGAGGGTATGTGCTGGGTGACTGTTTGAGTAGTCACTCACGTGTGCTTTATTTTGTGTATTTTGTCAGGTATAGGATAGTAGTTTTTGGTTGCTAGTATGTATAGGAGAAGTCACGCCACTACATATCAGATATCTAGGTGAGTGTTAGTTTAGTTTTGTTGCTATTATTTATTAGTTTTACTTCCTTTGAGAGTACTTAACCTTAGTTACATTATTAGTGTAATTATTGGTTAATAATAAAGATAAAAATAATTAAATGGAAATTTGTAACTTAGTTTAATGGTAGCGACTTGGGAGTCGTTACAGACCTATTGATGATCTCTTGGGAAGATTTCTGAGATGTCTTCTATGAAAACTATTTCTTGAAGCATGAGAGAGATAGGCTAGGTAGGGAATTCCGGAACCTCAAACAAGGTAGCATGACAATGGCAGAATACGAGGCCACCATGACCTGATTGGAGCAATTTGCATAAACATTTGACATAGAGAAGTGCAGAGTCAAGAGAATCGTGGAAGGACTAAACCCGACACTCAGGTCGAAGGTTCTAGACTATCGGTGCCAAACCTTGGTAGATGTAGTGGACTTGGCAGCTCGATATGAGAATGAACACAAATTGCTCCTAGAAGACCATCCCAAGGGAAAGGGAAATATGTTCACTTCATGGCCTTCTACTTTTAGGGTGCCGAGCTCTAGAAGTTTTGGGAGCTCTCGAAAGAAAAGGAAGAAGCGCTCTAATTCAGCTACTAAGGAAGGACACAGTTTTGCGAGGAAAGGTAGTATTAGATACAACAAGACTAGTTCCAACAGTGGCTCAGGAGGAAGATCTTGTTTCTCCTATGGGCGGACGAGGCACATAGCATCGCAGTGTACCCACCAGCAACAAAGTCTAGATGGCATAGTGTGCTACTGTGACCATACCAGTAGGGGAAAACCGCACTTCAATGCGATTGAGGCCGCACGAAGGCCAGTAAGCCACAACAAATTTGGTGAATCCGTGAAAGGGAAAAAACTCGAAAAATATCGACAAGAATCGAAACAAAGTAAAGATAAGGAAACAGAGTCGCTACCTAGTCTATTTAAAATGGAAAGATAAGGAAAACTGTGTCAAAAATCGAGACGAAAACGGAATGCAAAATATGAATGAATCCATGCCGAATGGACACAACAAATGGGTCAATGCATGCCAAAAAAAGAGTAAGGACTCTTATTATGTGCAGGGAAGGTGTTAGACACCCCTACATGCTCGACGAATCGGTCTTTCTCAGACTCATTGCTCGCATGCATGGCTATATGGGCATTTCAGTGTCGATTAATGTGGCTAAATGTATGGATGATGAATGAGAGAAACGAAACAAGGTAGATCATAGCAAATCAATAATGTAACCAAACTAGAAGGCATAAAATGATGCAGGGTATGAGAGTGTAATAGGGTTGGAGGCTAAGCCAAGTCAGGTTCAGTCCCTCAGATAGACGTGCATCTTGAGCATGCGATTGAAACGTACACCCAGAACATGCCCCAAGACATGCCCAAACGGTTGGCTATTATGGCCAATCCCAAACACCCAGGATTATAATGTAGCAACTAGCAGGTTACATGCAAAGGATGGGATCATGCTTGGTTTAAAATCTAGAAGAAAACCACTTAAATAAAGAAAACTTAAGCAAAACACGGAACACAAGCAAGTAATGCAACTAAGTCAAGTCTAAAGGTGACAAACATGCAAGGGAAACTCAAATCAAAGGTCATGAGGTCAAGGCTAGGTCAGGTTAGGCATCACATGGTCCCTGATGGACACACGTGTTTGAGGCGCACAATTGGGGCATGCACTCAGAACAAAGCTCAGACCGTCCTCCTTCATCACCCCTCCCCATGCAATACATGCATTACCAAGGCTACGATAACATCCAGGAAGCATGAGCAAAGATCAAGTGAGGGAAAACACGTGAGAAAATGGATTAGAATACTTGGGAACCCTTCCTCCATCCCCACACTTTCCTCACTAGACCTCGCAACTTACTCCAGCCATGGTGATGGCTGAGGTGTTGTCGGACCTGAAGGGTGGCTAGGGAAGCTTGAGTGGAGATGTAGGAGGGCTCGGGATGCAATGAAATCTCAAAAGCAAGCGTGGGTTCCTCCACCCACCACCATCGTTGACGTCACTACCTACCAGAGTCTGATTGACTACGAGGGAAGGCCAAGGGCTCTGGTGCAGCTCAGGGGTGATTGGAGGGTTGGAGAGGAGGAGGATGGTGCCTTGGGATAGCCATGGCTAGGTATTCAGGGACAAGAAGTCTCACACAGGCACTTGCCATTCGTCGGCGAAGAGAGGTGATGGGAGCTCGAATCGAAAGATAAAACTAGTGGGAAACATGATGGGAAGATGAAACTAAAGCAACTAAGTGATACTCCAAGTAGAGAGAGTGGAAATTGTACTTGTGTCAGTTGGACATATTCCCTTGGATAGGCAATGAGTGTTCCGGCGAAAGAGCTTGGAGAGGCGGTTCGACGGTTGAGGATGGGTCAAGGAGGTTCGAGAGGACTCGACGAGCACCTGGGAAGCTTCTTCGACGGAGAGGGAGGCTGATCTCGAGTGGGTTTGGAAGTGGATTCTCTATTCTACTCTTAGGCTCTCTTTGGTTCTCCCCGGTGGCGATGGATTCTCCCACAAAATGTGTCGTCTCCTCCTTGTGCTATAGGGAGGCTTTAGATTTTGGTAGTTGGCTTACGTGCGTCTAGAAGTCAGTGAGGTGGCATGACGGCAAGGAGGATGTCAAGGCTATAGACTGAATGTCGGCGTCGTCTCAAAGGTAGGGTGCAATGAGACTGCCGGTGAGGCTATGGCAGGGCTATGTGAGGCTGTGGTAAGGTGAGACAAGGCTGTGCCAGGGCGTGGTGCTTGCAGGGATGTCAGGTACGCCTAGGAGGCAGTCAGGGTGAGGCATGCGGTGTTGGTACTCGTACGAGGTACAAGGTACGATGAAAGCAATTGATCAAGCAACACACACTTGGTTGTCCTGGCCCCTACGTGCACCTAAACCACACCATCGAGCCATGCATACCACTAGGCCAGAGGACATGGGTTTGAATTTGGTATTGGGCTTGGTGTTTAGGGTTTATTTAATAGTTTTGGATCTGTTGTTGGGTTTATGGGATTGGTTTGGGTATGTGGGGTAGGACCAGATCCGCCATCCCGTTGCATTCTCCGCCAAGTCCACCTGCCAACATTGACCAGAAACCAGGGTGTCTACAGATGCCCCTCCCTAAGGGAGGTAGAGGGAATCGAGACCACTACTCAGTATTGAGAAAAGACACCCCGCCTCAGTCAACAAGAAAGAAATGTTACTGTTGGCAATGAGTCGTTTATCAGGCAGATATGCCGAAGGTCGCGGCTCTCTACCGAGGTGCAGATGCTAATGTAGATGTGTGTATCTCTGTGATGTCTGAGTGAATGTGCGCCAGAACCGGTTGGATGCACACATGATTCCAAGCGATGCTAATGTGGATGTATGGGTTGTTAATGCTAAAATGTTGTTGTGTCGTAGAGGATGCTGGCAAACATGACTACAGTTGATGTATGAGATGTTGCAGAATGTGAATTTATGAAGTATGATTGATTGTTAATGGTTATGCTATGCAATGGGATGTGAATTAGTGTATGTAGATGTGATTAAATGCCATGAAGCGCGATGAGTTGACAGACTCATCGCTGGATAGTTTCTGTTATCAACCTGAGGGGAGAAGGGACATGGCAAGATTGATAGGCTTGCCGACCGGAAGATGACTGATGACGGAAGTCGTCCAGGTAGTTTGGCGTACCATGTAATGTCCACACCTGCACGAGCTAGCAGAAGCCACAACAAAGGCTCTGTGTAGGCGTGAACATCATGAATAGATAAAAGAGAATAACAATACTAAACCAAAATATTCATTACATTGCTGAACTCTTGTCCATTACATAACTATTACATGATTTGAAAGAAATAATAATGTTAAATTAAGACACTCTGGGTCCCATGTATACTTGGATGAGCCGTGCAATGTGCCATGCAAATACCCCAAGAATGCTTCTCTAATTACATGCATTAAACAATAACATGGTATAAGTTTAAGTAAATCTAGTATAAGTTTAACCAAAAAGGAGGTGCTCGGGCTCTGGTCAAAGGACTCGTGCGTGAACCTGTGATACAGACAAAGGTAGGTGTCAAAACCTGAGAGGGAAGTAATGCAATGCTTGTTATTAATGGCATGAATGGCACATATACATACGCATGCATCTAACGTGCGCTCTCTCACCATCTAAGCGTATCCTAGGGGGTTGTCTACTCTAGACTCTCTCACGGCAAATAGGTCTCAGACTTAAGGCAGAAAGTAAGGTCCTGTCCCATGCCAAAGCTATGAAATGGTGATGTGTTGGGAACCTCGACTCTGCCAAAACATGGATTGTACCTTCTACTAACACCGAAACGACCCAAGATAAGGGGGGACAGATCGGTATTACGCCCTATGCCAAAGCAATAGAACAAAAATACCGGAACTAGCCTTCACAAAGCGTAGGTGGACTCAGGAAGGAAGAAGATGCATGCACCTATATGAATCAATCATGCAAATATGCTTGGTAATATTTTTACTTGCCTTTTTTATTAAATCGTAGAGAGGGAAAGTGTGTGTGACGATCTCTAATTGTCCCTATGCATTGTTTTTATTGTAAAAAATCTTTTAATTAACCAGAGCAGGGAAGCAAGAATGTCTCTAATTCTCCTAAAATTAGAACAAAAAGGGAACAAAACAACCAAATCATGGTAAGGCAAGCACCACTCAACAAACAAAAGACATGTACATGGCATGTGCTTGTGTTGTGATCATGATGGTGGAAAAGAAACAAACACCACACCAAAAATCATAAGACATGGCACGTGAATGTGTAGTGAGATAATATTTTTTGTGTCAAACAAAACATTCACCATCCATAAGGCATGATATAATCATTAAGCCACATAACTAATAGGCAAATAAGCAAGGAAAGCCAAACAACTGATTAAAATGGAAAACGAAAGTCAAAGTCTTGTATCCCTAGTGGAGTCGTCAGTTCCTATGACCGTGCCGGTAGGAGAAAAACCACGCTTCGATGCGATTGAGACCGCATGAAGGCTGGTAAGTCACGGCAAATCCGGTGAATCCAAGGAAGGGAAAAAGACTCAAAACACTGTAAAGAATCGAAACAAAGTAAAGATAAGGAAACGAAGTCACTACCTAGTCTATTTAAAACGGAAAGTTGAGGAAAATCATATCGAAAATTGAGGGAAAAACGGAATGCAAAACATGAATGAATCCATGCTGAATGGACGGGACACATGGGTTAATGCGTGCTAGAGGAAGGGTAAGAACTTCTATTACGTGTGGGAAAGGTGTTAGGCACCCCCTCACGCTTGACGAATCAGTCTTTCTCAGACTCATTGCTCGCATGCATGGCTATATGGGCATTTGAATGCTGATTAATGTGGCTAAATGTATGGATGATGAATGAGAGAAATGAAACAAGGTAGATCGTAGAAAATCAATAATGTAACCAAATTGGAAGACATAAATTGATGTAGGGGATGAGAGTGTAATAGGGTCGGAGGCTAAGCCAACTCAGGTTCGGTCCCTGGGACAGGCGCGCATCCTGAGCACGTGATTGGAACGTGTACCTAAAACGTGCCCCAAGACATGCCCAAATGGTTGGCTATCATGGCCAATCCCAGACACCCAGGATTATAATGTAGCAGCTAGTGGGTGATTGACTACATGCAAAGGATGGGATCATGCATGGTTTAAAATCCTAAAGAAAACCACTTAAATAAAGAAAACTCAAGCAAAACACAGAACATAAGCAAGTAATGCAACTAAGTCAAGTCAAAAGGTGACAAACATGTAAGGGAAACTCAAATCAAAGGTCATGAGGCCAAGGCTTGGTCAGGTTAGGCATCACATGGTCCCTAATGGACACGCATGTCTGAGGTGCGTAATCAGGGCATGCACTCAAAACAGAGCTCAGACCGTCCTCCTTCATCATCCCTCCCCATGCAAGACATGCATTACCAAGGCTACGATAACATCCAAGAAGCATGAGCAAAGGTCAAGCGAGGGAAAACATGCGATAAAATGGATCAAAAGACTTAGGAACCCTTCCTCCATCCCCACACTTTTCTCACCAAACCTCGTGACTCACTCCAGCCATGGCGGTGGCTGGGATGTTGTCGGACCTCAAGGGTGGCTAGGGAAGCTTGAGTGGAGATGTAAGAGGGCCTAGGATGCAATGAAATCTCAAAAGCAAGCATGGGTTCCTCCACCCACCTCCATCGTCGACGTCACGACCTACCAGAGTCTAGCTAACCACGAGGGAAGGCCAGGGGCTCAAGCACCGCAATTGGAGGGTTGGAGAGGAGGAGGATAGTGCCTCGAGACAGCCATGGCCAGGTGTTCAAGGGCGAGAAGCCTCACATCGGCACTCACCATTTGTCAACCGAGAGAGGTGATGGGAGCTCAAATCGAAAGCCAAAATCAGTGGGAAACAAGATGGGAAGATGAAACTAAAGCAACTAAGTGATACTCGAAGTAGAGAGAGTGGGAATTGTACTTGTGTCGACCGGACATATTCCCTTGGGTCAGCGGCGAGTGTTCCAGTGGAAGAGCTCGTGGAGGTGGTCTAGCGGTTGAGGATGGGTCAGGGAGGTTCAGGTGGACTCGGAAAGCACCTAGGAAGCTTCTTCGATGGAGAGGGAGGCTGATCTCGAGTGGGTTTGGAAGTGGATTCTCGATTCTACTCTCAGGCTCTCTCTGGTTCTCCTCGGTGGTGATGGATTCTCTCACAAAATGTATCGTCTCCTCCTTGTGCTACGAGGAAGCTTCAGGTTTTGGTCGTTGGCTCGTGTGCGTCTGGAAGTCAGCAAGGTCGCCTGACGGCAAGGAGGATGTCAGAGCTGCAAATGGAACGCCGACGTCGTCTCAGAGGAAGGGTGTAGTGAGATTGCCGGTGAGGCTATGGCATGGTTATGTGAGGCCATGGCAGGATGAGACAAGGCTGTGGCAAGGTGTGGTGGTTGTGGGGATGTCAGGCACGCCGAGGAGGCAACTATGGTGAGGCGTGCGACGCTAGTACTCATACGAGGTATGAGGTACGATGGAAACGACTGGTTGAGCAACGTACACCTGGTTATCCTGGCCCCTACATGCACCTGGACCACGCCATTGGACTGCACATCCCACTAGGCTAGAGCACACAGGTTTGAATTTGGTGTTGGGCTTGGTGTTTAGGGTTTATTTAATAGTTTTGGATCTATTGTTGGGTCTATGAGATTGGTTTGGGTATGTGGGGTATGACTGGGTCCACCGTCCCGTTGCATTCTCCGCTAGGTCCACTTGCCAACATTAACTAGAAACTGAGGTTTCTACAGCTACAATTGTGGAAAGACCAGACATATTTAGTAGAGTTATTGTAACATCTGTGCTTGGATTTTTCTCCATTAATTTTAAACCATGGAATTTCTTGTGATTATTTGTGTATGGTTTATTAATGGTTAATCAAGTTGTGTGTTGGTTGTGGTTGCTTCTCTGTGTTCTGTGCCTTGGTTTCTCCCCTGTGGTGTGTTTTCTGTGGCCAGTGG
>JAMKQA010008894.1:0-13226 GCA_024699735.1 Posidonia australis | reverse complement strand
TTAATTTGTGACTGAATCTCAAATTAAATCAACCTGGGCTCTGATACCAGTTTGTTAGGGATTCAGATCACACACAAACCAATCAACACAAGAACACTGAGTATTTACGTGGTTCGGCAATGCCTACTCCACGGGCAGAGAAAGAGGAGGTGTGTTTTACTATGAGAAAGTGTGGAAGAAGATAATACAAGTGATTAGGGTTCTTAGGTATTTATAGAAGACCCTAAGAGACCTTAATCACCCAAAGGGTAATTTGGTAATTACCCATTTACAAGTCAATTCTAACACAAATCCTGATAATTAAAAACGACCACCCACATAAAACTACAAATATGACCAATCATAACACCTTCTCATGAAATCAACTTTCTGAATGAATCAACAACACTAGTAGTCAGATTATGCTCAATCACAACCAGTTGCAAAGAAGCATAAGCCAAAACAGAGGTAAGCTTCAACCAATAGTCCAATACTAAGTAACAAGTAGATAAACCCCAACCTGGAGGAACTCACCAATATACAAGCTTCAACATTGAGATGATTCCAGAAGAAAACATATGGGTGATCATGAACTACCAACCCACACAAACGAAAAAGAACAAACGAACCAACTTTCGAGCAAACCCTTGAGACTAGCGTCGAGCAGACAGCAACATAAATCCGCTCACGAATTGGAGACATGGCAGGAGAAGCAGGAAGAGTACCTGTTTTTCTTAGAGAGGAGTTTGTTCTCGTTGATCTTGCGACCGCCACCTTCGGTGGTGTTGCTCGCCCCTTCCTTCCACTTGTCGGGAACGATCACCTTCGCCAACTTCTTCTCGCCTACAGAACCAAAACCAATCGACAAAAAAAACGGAAATTTGAGCAAGAAGATCAAAGAATGGAATGCGAAACGAAACCCATGGGATTCTAGAAGGAATTGTTGTAGAAAAAGGGGAGAAATTTGGGGCTTACACTTGTCGCACACCATTGCTTTCCAGCTGCAGTGGTGGTGGTGGAAGAAAAAGAAGCAGAACGGGGGAGAATTCGATAAACGATAAGGGAAGAGACCGACCCCCTTTTATGGAGAAGAAGAACCGGGTAAAATTAAACCGGGTTGTTTTTTCAGCCTGTAAGAGGCTCAACCGGTTCAGTTCTTCCCACACCACACCACACCCGCCCAAACCACCACGATGGAGTTCGAGAAGAGGAAGGCAGCGGCGATGGTGGCGATCTCCTCCCCGAACTCGGACAAGTCCCCTAAGGGAACCCTTGATCTGCCCATCGTCCCCCTCCTCGAAGCCATCAACCTCCACCCTTCCTACTTCACCACCAGCTCCTGCTCCGGCCGCATCACTATCCTCGCCCACCGCCGCGAGCGGGACAAGACGAAGGAGGAGGAGGAGAAGAAGAAGAAGAAGAAGGCTGGTGGGGGAGGGTGGGTGCTCGTCTCGCATGATCCCGTTGACGCCGAGTACGTGGTCGAGTTGCTGTTTGAGACAAGGGAGGGAGAGAGTGGGGAGTTGGTGTTCAGGTTCGAGCCGCTGATTGTTGCCGTGGAGTGTAGGGATGTGGAGGCGGCGCAGGTGCTGGTCTCTGCAGCGGTGGCGTGTGGGTTCAGAGAGTCTGGTGAGCGTCTACTCGGGTTAAAGATATGGTCTTTTGTGTTTTTTTTGTAGTTTCTTAAGGATTGGATTGGTTTCAGGATGCTGATAGCTAAGTTGTAATCTTCTGTTTTCATCTGCATTATGGATGTTGAAGTGTTGCTACAAGTTGGAATCTTTTCTTTATTTTCCCTGTGAAGAAGAGACAGTTGGAGCTGGATGGGCTTCGGCGGTTTGTTATTAACTCAATGTTTTTTGGGGAATTAAATAAAGGCTCTGTCTCATTACCATTTGTGATGGGTAAGAAGCTAGATTATCACATGATTAGTTTGCCCATATCGAGAGGGATACTTACAGAGAAACTTGTTTGTATTCTGTATTCTTTGTGTTATCTAGTTATGAGTGTAGCAAATACAAGTTATTTGCAGGTTTTGTCCTGAATTCCTTCTTTGTAATATGAATCTATGATCACTTTGCTTGTGAAGACTGAAGATGCGTACTAAAACAGTCTTGTAGCATTGATTTTTTCAAACTGGAAGTTCCATCATTTAAGTTAGATTCAATTTTTTATTGTTGTTTCTCCTTTAAATGGGTTCCTTTGGTTGTATTGTGGAATATATGTAGTTACCTAGTAGTTTGACAACATCTTTAGAGCATATTTTTGTTAGAAATTAAGTTTCAAATACGACTCCACCTACAAAATCAAATGCGTAATGCACACAAGAGTGGGATGAGACTCATATAATGTCTTCTTTTTAAAATTTTGCTTGTTTTACTTTACAGCCATGCTATCTGATTATCGTCTTTCTCCTGCAATGTTGTGTGTGATTGAGGCTGTCAGGACCTTTTGTTGCACCTATTATCAATTGGCTAAAGTTATTAAGGCAGGGGAGCCTTCTTGGGTCAGGGCACCCAGTTGCCATGACATTTTTTAACTAAGTGGGTAGCTTAGTGCACTTTGTTTGATGTTAGTTTCATGATATTGTATTTGAATTTTTTATTTTTTTTGTATAGACAATGTTATTTAGTGTTTAACGTCATTTAAAATTGATACTGTATGGTAAATCAATATAGGAATAATCCCCCTTTTTTAGGTTGCCTAAGTGTGCACCAGCTTGCCACCGTGCCATGATAACCTTGATTACTTCTGTGAAATATGTTGTTTTCTTATTTCTTTCCTCAATATCATTTTAGTGATTTAATTTATTTTTAACATATTGGCATCACGTTGTTGCCATTTTGTTGTTTGGATGGTGGATCACAGGTATAACAAGCTTACAGAAACGCATTATGGTTGCTATACGCTGTTCTATACGATTGGAGGTGCCACTCGGTGAGATTGGCCAGATTAGGGTTTCTCCTGAGTACATTAGATACCTGGTTGGGATTGCCAATGAGAAAATGGAGGCAAACAGAAAGAGAACTGATGGTTTTTTCCAAATCCTGCAGCAGCAGGTATCATATTGTTGTTCCCTTTCTCCTTTTTATTTCATGTTATATATTTCCAAGTGTCTGAAAAAGTAAGTCGTCTTTTTTGTGTAATTCCTGTATTTCTATAGAACCATACATTTATTTTGATATTTTTGTCTTGTTTCCAGGAGTTCAGTTTCTTTCCTTTTTAAGGAAACCAAACTCCATCTGACAGTAACTGTTATCAATGCCATATCCAGTTAATCTTGATCTGTTTGTGACAATAAAATCCTTGACCCGGATTGTTTCTGACATTTGGTGTACTGTAACCTGTCAGATAGCTGCATCCGTTAGCTGTTAAAGTCCATGTGGACAGTGTCATTCTGAATACCAATTTCAGTTTGAATTTGGCTTTTGCCCATTGTGGAAAATTCCCCACTGCCGCCTTCCTTAGGAGTCTAGGCCATGTCTTTGTCCCAGTGTGGCTAATCATCCTCTTGAACTAGCTACTGATTGATCGAGTGAAAGACTAGTTCTGGTTTCATCCATGAGCAAGTCTGGGTCATAATTATTGCCAGAAGGGGCTGTTGTGTAAGAACTTGCATGTCTTTCTCTGCTACCAGTCAGCAAGGCTGGAATGCTTCTTCTGACCACGTATTATCTTCTTTAAGGTTCTCCTAAGTGCTATGGAGCTATATATGTTCAAAGCGTTGAGGGAGAACCTAATGGCAGAGACATCTCAATTATTTTCGCAACTCTTTCTTGTTTTCTACAATCATGTTTTGGTTTAATACAGAAAGGTTTCACCATTGTTTTCCAATTAGTGCAGGATTTTGGGACTAATCTCAAATTATGCGAACTTCCAAATCAAATAGAACCATGACTATGAAAATCTTTCAATAAGAACAGTCTATAAATGCTGCATTGTAAAGGTCCATACTGACTCATTCAAACTCAATCTACTAGGCAACATGCGATGCTTTCACATACTGTGTAGAGTTTTTTTCCCAAGCAAGTGTGATCTTATTTCTTTATTTTAGAGTAGCCCAACCCATCCAATAACCCACCTATCAATCATCAATTAAGCAATTAAATAAGATTCTCTATTAAATCTAGATCCACAAGAATTCATTTTCAGCAACTTCAAAGCCTTATGCCACAAATATATGTTGTTTTAAATGGAGGAGTATGTTAGAAGATTGCTTAGAATTAAGTTGATGTGGGTTGGACACTTGGACTCCTGGTTTAATTTTGGTACAATAGAAACTGAGGCTATATAGCATTATAACAAAGGAGAAGACTTCCTTGTGAAGAGAGCAAACTGATTGATGTCCTTCATTTGGAGTTCTCCATAAGCATCTATCTTTATTCCATTACTCAATGATTGAAAATTTTCACTATATGAATCCTCAATTAAAAAAATATGTGAGTTGCGGATTTAAAATTTTCTATTAATTACGTAATTTGGAAGATAGATGAGGCAAATGAGAAGTGTACTAAGTGATTGTTTTTAGATGTGTTTAGAGTCTGTTATGGGAGAAAGATAAAGACTATTATTGCTATTAAATGAAGAGAGTTACATATTTAAAGGTTTAGAGGATACGTCACTAAATGGATATTTAATAATCCGTTAACCCATACATACTCAATAAACTCTAACTCTTTAATACTTCTCCTTAAGTTGGAGCATAAATATCAAAAAGGCCCAGCTTGATACGTAGACATAAACATACTACTATTCAAACCCTTAGTAAAGTATCAGCTAACTGTTCAAATGACTGAGTGTGTGGAGTAGAAATGATCCCTTTCAATATCATATTTCTCACATAGTGACAGTTGACTTCGATATGTTTGATGTGCTCGTGGAAAGTAGGAGTGTTGGCGATAAAGATTGTCGCTGATAAAGATTGTCGCCTAATTGTCACAGGTGATAAACTAAGTTCAGAAAGAAGAGATCTGATCCGTACTATCTCACATATAGTCTGAGCCATACATTGGTACTTTACCTCTGCACTAGAACGAGACACTACATTCTGCTTTTTGCTTTTCCATGTCACAAGATTTCCTCCTACATAGGTACAAAAACCAGAGGTTGATTTTCTATCTCCTTTATCACTTGCATATCCTGCGTCTGAGTATGCCACTACATCAACATGTCCATTCTTTTGATATATCAAGCCTTCCCTTGGGAAGTTTTTTACATATGCAAGGACTCTCATGGCTCCACTCCAGTGAACCTACTTTGACTCATGCATGAACTGACTCAGTAGACTAACAACATATGAGATGTCTGATCGAGTCACTGTCAAGTAAATAAGCTTGCCAATCAACCTCTTATACTGACCTGGTTCATCTAGCAACTTAGAACTAGTATCTCAAAGTGGTGATGACTGCTCAATAGGAATGCTCTCTGGTTTGCATCCTAAGGGTATTGTCTCCTGAAGAAGATCAAGTGCATACTTTCTTTAGGATAGCATCATTTTCCCATTGGTATAGGTGAATTCAATATCAAGGAAATATCTTGGTCTGTCCAAATCTTTTATGGCAAAATGGGATGCAAGATGTTCTTTTACCTCTTTAATGACTTCTTGGTCACTACCTGTCACCAAAATATCATCTACATATGCCACAAGTAGCATATATCCCTGTTCAGACCTCTTGTAGAATACTGAGTGATCCACAACATATTTTTTGAAGCCTCTTCTCATCACCATTTGGCTAAATTTCTGAAATCATGCTTTTGGACTCTGTTTTAGGCCATAAATCACCTTCTTGAGCTTGCATATTCTGTTCTTCCCATAAGCAACATACCTTGGAGGTTGCTCCATAAGAACAATTTCTGTGAGATCACCATACAGGAAAGTATTTTTAACATCAAGCTGCCATAAATCTCAGAAATTATTGATAGCCATAGACAGAACAATCCTGATGGAGTTTAAACGAGTCACTAGAAAAAAAGTCTTATCATAGTCATTGCCATAAGTCTGAGTGAACATTCGAGCTACCAATCTAGTTTTGTAGTGATCAAGTGTGCCATCTGTTTTGTATTTGATAGTATAAATCCAACGATAGGTGACTACTTGAGTTCCCATAGGACAGGTCACTAACTCTTAAGTACCATGGGCTATTAAGGCAGCTACCTCTTCATTCATGGTTGTCTTTCTTTGGTGAAGTAAAAGTGCTTCCTGATGATTTCTGAGAATGGATTCCAAACAAAGAGACAAAGCAAAAGCACGGAACTGTGGATGGAGAGAATCATAGGTAACAAAATGGGAGATAGGATGAGCTGTGGAAAAACGACTACCTTTCCTTAATGCAATTGGCAAATGTAAATTACTTGAGGTTGGATATGCATTGGAGGAAGAAGATGGTTCTGTCGTTGATGGAAGTGGTGGTCTTTGGCGACGTCGATATACCTGTAAGGAGGGGGGCTTGTTGTAGTAGGATGAACAATAGTGGATAAAAGAACAGACTCAATGATTGACATCCCCTCAAAATCAGTCACCATAGTATGCCAAAGACTTAAAAAACGTGACATCAGTAGATATAAAATATCTACCAGAGGGTGGATGAAAACACCTATATCCACGTTGAGTCTTAGAGTATCTTACAAAGACACACTTGATTGTCCAAAGAGAAAGTTTGTCAAGTCCAGGTGAGAGATCCTGGACAAAGGCTACACATCCAAACACTCTAGGAGGCAAAGAAAACAAGGTGACATTTTACTGAAGACATCTAAGGAGAATTTCACCCCAAAGTGGTACAGAAGGCATCTTATTGATGAGGTATGTGGCAGTAAGTACCGCATCAGACCATAAATGTTTGGATACTTTCATATAAAGCATGATGGTACGAGTAACATCAAGAATGTGTTTGTGCTTTCTTTCTGCTATCCCATTCTGCTGAGAGGTGTGTGGACAGGAAGTTTGATGTATAATGTCTAGAGATGCACAATAAGACTTAATTTTTTTCTGGACAAACTCGAATGCATTATCAGTACGTAAACATTTGAGAGTAACATAAAATTGATTTTTTTATTTCTGAAACAAAGACTTTGAGTACATCAAAAATATGACCACGATTTTTTAACAAATATACCCAAGACACTCTAGAGTAATCATCAATAAAAACAATATAGTATCTATGATCAGACACAGATGGGACTCTGGAAGGACTCCAGATGTCACAATGTACTAACTTAAACATAGTAGAATTGGACACAAAACGCAACTGTTTAAAGAAGCACTATGGTGCTTTTTCAACTAACACGATGTACACTCAAACTAGGAAACAGTTACCTATAACAAGGCTTGCTGAAGTTTCTTGTGAGATGGGTGACCCAACCGGAAGTGTCATAGAGATGATGGCTCTGAAGTAGACACTACAGAGGCCAATCCTTGAGGTATCTCGTCGCCAACCAACAAATACACACCATTGCCACGCTCATGGTTCAAATCAATTCTTTTCCCTGTCCGTAAATCTTGAAAAATACAGTGAAAAGGGTAAAAGGTCATACAACAATGGAGTTGTTTGGTAATCGCACTAATTGAAATAAGATTCACAGAAAAATCAGGTACATATAACACTTTATCAAAAGAAAGGTGACAAGAAGCTTAGACAACTTCTTCCCCAGAAACTGGACAAGAATGGCCATTAGCAATAACTACAAATTTTATGTCACATAATTGGGAAAGACAGATAAAAAGAATTTTTGTACCTGACATATGGAAAGAGACACCAAAATCTATGATTAAAGAAAAGTTCATGGAAGTCAGAAAAGCACTAGTACCTGTGGAAGTGGAATAAGAGGCAGTGGCAGTGGAAGCAATGGCATGAAGCTGTAAGAACTTGTCATAGTTAGCCTGTAAAATGGTAACTGTCTAGTTCTCACTAGTAGCTGTGGCTGGTGTAGAGTCTGTAGTAACACGTGCAGATGAAAAAGAAGAAAGTCGACCATGCAAGTCCCAACATCTCTCAATACGATGTCTAGTTCTGCTACAATGAGTACACTTGGAGCGTCTCTCAGAATCTGTACGACCCCGGTCACGAGAATCACCACGTCCTCGGCCACGAGTAATCGTTATAATAGAATGGTCTGAAATTGAAGAAGTACCTGTAGAGATGCGGAGAATCTAAGCAAAAGTGGTCTGTAGATCAGGAACACGGTCAGACCCTAGAATCTGACCTCTAATATGAGAAATGAGGTCTGGCGATAAACTAAACAAGTACATCGCTACTGCAAGCTTCTTTTGATATTGTCTCATATGTGTAATGTTCGTCGTCAAAGGCTGATGCACCTCAAGCTCGTTAAGTAAAGAGGTCAATAGGGTAAAGTATTCTGGAATAGAACGGTCTCTCCGACGAAGAGTAAACAGCTGCTTATAGACCTCAAAAACCCTAGAGATGTTCTTCTCATGGTCATATGTGAGATAAAGGGTATCCCAGATCTTTTTAGCTTGCCTCAACATCATAATTCCTCGAGCCACAGCAAGTTCCATACTGTTTACCATCCAAGAAACTATAACTGCATCATCTGCCAACCAACCATCATAAGACACATCCTTGCTATTCGAAGGAGACGTAGTAAGTTGGTTGATTTTCGGTGTGCAAGGATGAAGGTATCAAAACTTTGTGTCTAAAATAGATAGCTCTTGTCATTTAACTTCTTAGAAGTGCTATTAAGGTTTTTCACAAGTGATTCACGTGTAGCCATTGATCAACTAAAACAAAACACAATGTAGATGGCCTGATTTTGCAAAAAACAGGATAGATCAAGACTGATTTAACTTATACGGGGCTGAAACGCCACGCCACAAAAACCTCTTCGGGAAACACAAACACAATACTCGGAGGCACAAACTATGTAGATTTCACGTATTCATACCCACAAAAATAAGAAACAAGACTAAAAAAAGATCTACGACATAACCTGGGCGTCGAATGGTGAAAAAAAGGGTTAGACGGTCCTTCGGTTAGGCTGAGGTCGCCGAAACCCTCGTCAGCGGCGATTGGACTGGCCACTGGCAGCGGAAAGGCCTGGAGGTGGAAGAGGAGGCAACGGGAGGGCTAAAGGAGACCTGGATTGGCCGGTAATGGTTGAAAAAGGGGGTTCCGACGGTTTCCGATGGCATGGTGCCGGTTTCTGGCGAGGTGGCTGGGGGTGTAGGTGGAGGTTAGGGTTTAAGCTTGGACTCTGGTACCATGTTATGGGAGAAAGATAAAGACTATTATTGCTATTAGATAAAGAGAGTTACATATTTAAAGGTTTAGAGGATATCCTACTAAATGGATATCCAATAATCCGCTAACCCGTGCGTACTCAATAAGTTCTAACTCTCTAATAGAGTCCTTATGGCTAAAGCAAGTATTCACGATGCATTTTCACTCAATCCATAAAAATCTATGCTCATCCAAGTAATTTCACAAAAGTGTAGGTTTTTTTGGTCTGTGGTTGGAGAGAAAGATGTTTGTAACCTATCTGATGTTTTTCATTTGGAGCAGCCCAGACTCATCCACCTCTCTATAAACGACTAAGTAATAAATAAAATTTGTACTCTCCGAAGTTTCAGCTCTTATAGGATTTGTTATATAGCTTTCAAATACTCTTTTCACCAATTAGATCATTTTCTAGTTATTAGAGAAAAATGAAACGACTGTTAACTACTTCATTGGAATTGAATCCTTAAAGTTGGATTGACTATATCAGTATCAGATTTCATTTTCTGAAGTTTTTGACAAACCTCTGCATAGAAATCTACACTTATTAATTTCCAAAATTCATAGTTTGAAGTGAGATATCTTACAGAGAGCTAATACAAGGTTCCGTGAACAGTAATCGGAATTGCAACATGGGGATGTTTCATATGTGTTGCATGAAGAATGAGAAAGAATTGAGAATAAGGGGCTCCTGGAATAGTGGCCTATAGCACTACACCAGATCATTGTTGCAAAAAAAGGATCCTTCTATTTCCATAATTTGCAGGTGTTGCTAAATTCTTAGAATGGCTAAATGTAGCAAACCATTTTTAATCATTAATTTCCAAATTTTGGTGCAACTTAAAGTCCTTGAAGAGATTTTATGTTACCAATAATACTGTTGAAACTGTGCAGCTTCCCCAAAAATCAACCACAATTGGAGTTGGTGACAATCAAATGAATGGAGGCAGGTATCATAGATGATCAAGAAAATTCACTAGATGTCAAAGCATTGCCTTGTGGCAACTGCATAACTGACAAGCATGTGCAACATTTTTGGGCTTTCCTATTGTTGACCATGTCTTTTGTGGTATGATATTTTGATGTTTCTTACAAGATTGCAGCAAAAGTTTAAAACTAGCCTTACTTTGAGTTTTGAAGAAGTCTCCTAATTATATGGCTTAAATTTAGGAGAACAATGAAACTAAAATAATTTTTCTCCTTTTTCTTGTATCTTTTGCACACATGTACACTTTGCTGTAAATTATTACATTACTTATGGCTGACACGTCGAGATGTTAAAGAAATATCTATTACTTTTGCACAAAAGAAATATCCACCATTCTAAAGATACCTTTGAACCAGCATAGTGATATTGATGCTGCAATTTTTCACACCCTCTACGAGTGTACACTGCAGTTGATGTTATCTTTTTGAAGCTTTAGTGTATGTTTCCTGCTGCATGTTTTTATCTGAAGTTAAATGTCTTTTGTATATATATATATTTTTTCACTCAACTAAGTTTGTAGCGAACTCAGCACATCAGGTTCCTGAAATGAGTTATATCATCTGAGCTAAAATAGTATTCTTTTGTTGGTCTATACTAGCTAGTGTTATAGAAGTCTCCTTTTTATTCAGACCTTAAGGTCTGCAAAAATAGAAATTGCTTCTTAGTGTTAGAGTTTTTGAATCATAAGTTCCTGGTAGGATCACAAGGTTAACCTCATATTGGTAGGATAAGATTTTTGAGTGATTGCAACTTTCTTTAGTAAAAATGATTACGGCGACTTGCAGTTCCTCACTGTAGCAGGATCAATGTAACATACTACCATGAACTGTAGCGTGAATTCCAGCTTTTTACCATGAACTTTATAAGAGAAGACAGCTTTACTAAAACTATAGACGTGCATTTTACTCTTGGTCAATCCTTATTCTCAAATAATAAAAGAAACACTCTTAGTCAATCCTCAAGTGTATACTTTTTTGGATGGCCACCTCAATACCTAATACAGTGTAGGTTAATTTTATTCAAAATTTATAATAAGACTGATTAGTTCTACTTTTGATGTATGAACTTGAAGAATACCTTGTAGTTCAGTGTAGTAAAACACCTTCTCCCCTATACATAAATATCTACTCCATTCGAGGAGCAGACTAGTTTAAAAATCCAACAAACATTTATCTGCCATTCTTAATGTATCCATGTGCATTACGGGCCAAGGGGTAGTCAGAGGCAGACAGTTTCTATGGGGCATAGGCTTCCCAAAAGACTGCATATCCATCAGTATGGTTTATTCCCATCCTCACAACACCACACACACTTTAATCAACACATGTAAGACACGCCCACCAACTCTATTTGCTCGTAAGCTGGGCTTCGGCCTCATACACTAGTAATATATGGATTCCTCCAAAACTACCAGTCTACTTTAATATATATTTTGTTGCTTCTGCCATTTTCTTGTTTGGCTCTAGATATGAGATCCCATAGCTGAAATATTTAATACAAGTGAATGAGATTTATGAGTTACCCTTTTCTAGAATGGAATACACACTGAAGTTCAGTCTTGCAATTTCTCATAGTACCGCTTTATCATCTGAAAATTTTAGTTGATGCTAAGAGGTGGATAAAAGAGATTACTTTCATGTTCTTTGATTCCTGTAATACTTCAAAAGAACAAAATTTTCAAGTAATTCCAGTGCAAATTATGGTGCATTCAATTTGATTTGTTTGTCCAAAGTTGAGGGCAAGACAAAGGAATACAAAGTTCCCTGAGCTGGAAGTTGCAGAATGGCTATTACACATGGACCCCATTGAAGTGTATTCTAGTTCACAGGCACTGCCCTACATCAAGGTCAGTCTGAATTCTAATTTACTCTTGCCAGGATATTGTGTTATTTTTTAGGCTAAATTGGAGCTGTATACACAGATACAACTAACTTGCACGTTCTATACGAATCTTTCTGAATTATAGGATCATTTATAAATGGTTTAGATTTGATTAGATTTTTCAAAATAAAAAAAAAAGAAACGAAGATAGATGACATTGACTGCTCTCGTTCCCAAAAATCAAATGAAGGTCGTGCCTCTTGTGATTTTGTGTCATGATCTTCATTTCTTTTATTTTTTTCCTCTATTCTAGAAAATCTAATCAAATCTAAGTCATTTTATAGATGATCCTAGAAAGATTCATATAGTTGACTGTATCATAGCTCCATTTTGGCCAATTTTTTATAGGCTCTTGTAGCCTTGGTATGTGGATAAGCTCCAAAGTTGATAAATCTACCATAAGTTGTACGAATTTTAATTAAACATATGTATGCTAACTCTTCCAAACCATATGTTAAGTGATTTTCTTGAGATTAGTGATAATCAAGATCGTGAAGTGGGGTGTGCATATCACATGGATTTGTTTTTTGTCCATAAATGCTAAACATCATGGATGAGCACATTAATTATGAAAGTCATTACATGGAAGGACTTTTTCATTTCCATGGGGACCAGCAGATTGGATATAGCCGTTTGCTTGTTGGCCCTGGACAACCTCATTCACTGGAAGCGCATCAATAATTATCGTTTGTGCATACAATAAAGAATGACCGATAGATGCAAGAACTCTGGATTGTCTTATAGAGTTAGGTTATAAGACAAGGATAAAAGGTATAAGTAAGGTTATACCTCATTCTCTGCCTGTCTCGTTTATAGGTCTAATTATTTCAAAGTAAGTATGAAAATAAGGAGAATATTCATACAATAAACAAGTTTAACAACGATGTTGGGATAATAAACAGGTTTTTATTTACTAAACTTCTATCAGATGTGGCACAAGTTTAGAATAAAACCTCGTGACTACTCAAAGATTAGAATTTGTTGATCCCGTGATCTGGGTGATGGAGATATTAGGAGTTTGATGGTCCTAATTAAGGGTAGCATGTGTCTAGTTTGAGCGCATCTGATGCAACTCTCTTCTACCAACTTCGATCAAATAAATGGTCTTGGACACGTCACAATGCGGGTAGCAACACTTGGGTACATCC
>JAMKQA010008893.1:0-14191 GCA_024699735.1 Posidonia australis | reverse complement strand
GTGTTTGTCACCTATGGATCCTTAAAATGGAACAAGCATTTGAAATGCGAATAAGGATTCAATGGAGCCATGGTCTTGAAAAATTACCCTTCTCCCAGGTAGGACCTCCCTATTGGCAAATCTCTCCTAATGAGCCCTTTGTGCCTCTTCATTAACGAACTGGAAGGAGTGGCTATCGAAGGGGGCTGGAGAATCATAAAGATCAGCTTACTTCCTCTTTAGAGATGACACCATTTGCTTTCTCGGAGCCATGCCATCAAGTGGAGAGGATAGAGAGAGGATGAGGAGCCAGAGGAGAGTGGAGGATGAGAAGGGCACGATCAATCGGAGGGGAGGAAACTCAGAGAGGGACATTCGAAATGCCGACAAGGGAGTTGAGAATGAGAGAATAGAGGGAATAGTTAAAATGAAAAAAGAAAACCTATGTATATAACGATCAATACGTGGAAATCGGTATACCGAAAATTTATTAGATATGTCGAATTAAGATTCACACGAGAGATTCGATAGACCGATGATAAACAGAATATCGAAAATAGACTTCTGAGAAATATGATAGAAATGTCAGTAGACCGAAATTTGTCGGTGTACCGAATCAGAGATTTTCGGTCGACTGTTAAACATTTGGTGGACTGAATAACTAGTCTCAGAGAAATTTGGTATACCGATAAAAATCTACAGACCGAAATAGAGAATTTCGGAAGACCAAATATTTTCAGTGTACTGAAATGATAATTTTCACCAGAAATTACATTATATTGGATATTGTGCAAATACCTAAATCTCTTCTAATTTTAGTAAATTGTTGTTCATCAAGAGGTTTTGTGAAGATTTCTGCAACTTGTTCTTTAGTTGGAATAAATTCTAACTTAATATCATTTTTAAGAACATGATCTCTTATGAAATTATGTATTACTTCTATGTGTTTTGTTTTAGAATGGTGTATTGGATTTTTGGATAGTTTAATTGCACTTGTATTACCACAAAAAATTGATATTGTAGATAATTTTATACCATAGTCTTTTAGGGCTTGTTTTATCTATAATATTTGAGCACAACAACATCTAGCTGCAATATATTCATTCTCGGTTGTTGAGAGTGCTACACAATTTTGTTTTTTTCTAAACAATGAGACTAAAGAATGTCATATGAATTGACAAGTCCCACTAGTGCCTTTTCTATCAGTCCTACACCCTGCGTAGTCGACATCACAGTATCCTAGTTGATCTAGGCTAGAGTTTTAGGATAAAACAATACAAAATCAATTGATCCTTGTAAATATCTTAAGATTCTTTTAATAGCTTTCAGATGAGACTCCATTGGGGAAGCTTGAAATCATTCACACAAGTATACACTAAACATTATATTGAGTCTACTTACTATTAAATACAAGAAAGATCCAATCATTCTTTTATATAATTTTTGTTCGACCTTTTGTCCATTCTCATCCTTTTCCAACTTGGTAGAGGTACTTATACGTGTCTTAGCTATCTTGCTATGTTCCATACCAAATTTCTTTAATAATTCCTTAGCGTATTTTTTTTGGTTGATTAATATTCCTTCCTTGGTATGTTTTATTTGTAAGCCTAAAAAGAATTTCAATTTTCTCATCATACTCATTTCAATGTCTTTTTGCATTATGTTTGAAAAATCTTTTCATAAGTTTTCATTTGTAGATCCAAAGATGATGTCATCAACATACACTTGAATAATTAATATATCATTATCTACCTTTTTTATGAACAAAGTAGTGTCAATAGCACCGATCGAAAAATCTTGATCAATTAAGAATTTCCTTAACCTTTCATACCAAGCCCTAGGTGCTTGCTTTAGTCCATACAATGCTTTGTTCATCTTATAAACATGATTGAGACTAGATTCATCCTCAAAACCAAGGAGTTGTTTGACATAAAATTCTTCCTCAATGATTTCATTTAAGAATGCACTTTTTACATCCATTTGAAAGAGTTTAAATTCTAGATGACTGGCATATGCTAATAACATTCAAATGGACTCTAATCTAGGTACGACAGCATAGGTTTCATTGAAATCGATGCGTTCCTCTTTATTATAGCCTTGGGCTACAAACCTAGCTTTATTTCTAATTAGATTTCCAGATTCATCAAATTTGTTTCTGAAAATCCATTTTGTTCCAATGATTCGTTAATTTTCAGGATTTGGGACTAAATCCCATACATTATTTCTTTCAAACTTACTTAATTCTTCATGCATTACATTTACCCAATAATCATCATTACAAGCTTCATTAAAATTTTTGGGTTCAATTGATGACACAAATGCATATGCTACACACCCTTGATCCAGATTGGATCGTGTAAGGATTCCTTTAGAAACCTCAACAATAATTAATTCCCTGGGGTGTCCAGATACGAATTGCCATTCCTTGGGTTTGGAATTTGTTTGTTCATTCTTGTTAGTTTCTTCAAGATGTTGATTGTTTAAGGTGTTTTGAATTTGTTCAAGTTCATCTTCATATTCTATATAAATTGCCTTTTTGTTACTTGTTTCTTCAAATTCTATATGCAGGATTCTTCCATAGTTAAGGTTCTTTTATTATATATCATATATGCCTTGCTTCTAGAGGAATATCCAAGGAATATTCCCTCATCAGCCATAGGGTAAAATTTATCTAGGTTATCCTTGGTGTTCAAGATAAGGCACTTATACCTAAAAACATTGAAATAAGAAATGCTAGGTATTTTGCAAAACCATAATTCAAAAGGTGTTTTATTTAAAATTGGTCATAGTGAAACTCGATTTAAAATGTAACAAGATGTATTTATGGCTTCGGCCCAAAAATACTTTTGGCAAATTATTTTCGTAAAGCATGGTCCTTGTCATTTCTTGTAGTTTTCTACTTTTTCTTTTAACAACTCCATTTTATTATGGAGTTCTTGGGGAAGAAAAAATATGTTCAAAGCCATTTAAATCACAAAAAAATTCAAAATCTTTAATTTCAAATTCTCCACTATGATCACTCTTGATCTTTATAATTCTTAGTGCTTTTTCATTTTGAACCTTTTTACAAAACTTTTGAAATTCTGAAAATATAACATTTTTGTTTGCCAAAAATAATACCCAAGTAAATTTTGAGAAGTCATCAACACTTACAAATACGTATCTTTTCCCACCAAGACTCATGATTCTACTAGGCCCAAATAAATCCATATGAATTAATTCCAAGGGTTTAGTTGTAGAAATCATATATTTAGTTTTGAAAGAAGTTTTGCATTACTTCCCAAATTGACATGCATCATATAATTTATCTTTTTTGAAATCAGGTTTAGGTAAGCCCACTACAAGATCACCTTTGGACAATTTTGATAGTTGACTCATACTCATGTGGCTAAGTCTTTTATGCCATAGCCATTGAGCATCATTTGATGAAGCAAGACAAGATATATTCATGTAAGGTTTATATGTGATTTTTATTTTATAAACATTATTTTTCTTTTTCCATTAAATATTATTTTATTAGTGTTTGAGTCTATTATAGTACATTTGTTTTTATCAAACTTTACTTTATATCCAATATCACATAACTGACTAATGCTAATTAAGTTATGCTTAAGACCATCTACTAGCAACACATTTTCAATGGAAGGGTTATTAAGAATACCTACATTTCCTATTCCAACAATCCTTCCGTTGACATTGTCACAAAATGTGAGGGTTCTTTCTTCCTTAAAGCTCAAGGTGCCAAGGTGGCTATGATCTCCAGTCATATGCCAAGAGAAACCACTATCAAGTATCCATTTGGAGCTCATGGTGTCCCTGCATCATGAGATGCAAGCAAAGACTTAGGCACCCACTTAACATTTGTTTTCCTTCTTACTTCATTATTTCTATTTTGGTTCTTTTCAAATCACTTGGGATGTTTCCTTACAACAAAGATTTATTTCTTATTTGATGATGCCCTTATAAATCCATTTTCATAAGTAATTTCATTAAACTTTAAGAAACCAAGTCCATGCTTATTTAAGGAATGTCTTTGACTTGCCAAAAGTTTATCAAAATTCTTTTTACTTTGAGTGAATTTTGTCATTGTATTTAGCAGGTCATTACTTTTATTCTTTAACAGTGTAATGTCTTCTTCTAGATTCTTTATCTTGTACTTCATTTAATCAATGCTCATATTACGCTCAATGTTTTTATTATTTAGGTCTTCATTCTATTGTACTATTCTTTTTCCTTCTTTGATTTGAGAATCATTGTCTTTAGTTAAGTTTTCAATGGTTTTACTCATGGTTTTAGATTTTTTTTTTTCAATTTTTTGTATTTGTCATATAATTCATTAAATTCTTCTAAAAGCACAATTGTGTTAATCTCCTCCATAGGGGATAAGTTACCATCATCCTCAAGTGCCATGAAGCACATATTGGCATCCTCACTGTTGGAAGAAGATTCATCATCCGAAGATGATTGACTTTCGTCCCAAGTGGCTTAGAGAGCCTTCTTTTTATTAGATTTCTTTTCATTTAATTTCATTTTAAGTAAAGGACAATCCTTTTTAAAATGTCCATGTTTATTGCATTTGAGACATAGAGGTTGATCTTCATTTTCTTTGTTATTGTCTTGATTTTTATTCCACTTTTTCTGAAACTTTCCTCTTTTTATAAACCTCTTGAATTTTCTAGTTAATAAGGATATAACTTCATCATTATTGGATTCCTTCGAATCTGAGGTAACCTTTAATGCAATTGTTTGCTTCTTAGAAGTTTCCTCTTGTTCTTTCTCCTTTTCTTTTTCTTTATGTTGTACTTCATATGAGGTTAAGTTCCTTATTAGGTCTTCTAAAGAGTAAGTTGACAAATCTTTGGCCTCCTTTATGGAGGTTGTTTTTTTCTCCCAATCTGGAGTAAGAGATTGAAGTATTGGGAGAAACAACTGTAGATCAGCAACGACTCGGTTGACTCTTGGCGGTTCTGAGCCATCGCCTGTACACTGGCAATGACTCAGTTCACTCTTTGCCGTTCCGAGCCATTGCATGTGCATAGGCAGTGACTCGGTTCACTCTTGGCATTTCTAAGTTATTGATCGTACACTAGAAACGACTCGGTTCACTCTTTGCAGATCCGAGCCATAGACTGTACGCTAGCAACAACTCGATTCACTCTTGGCAGTTCTCAGCCGTTGCCAATACACCGGCAACGACTCGGTTCACTCAAGCTGGTTTCGAGCCATTGCCTTGCAACGAATCAGTTCACTCATGGCTATTCTGAGTCGCTGCCAGTACACCAGCAGCGACTTAGTTCACTCTAGGTGGTGTCGAGCCGATGCCTGTACACCGGCAACGACTAGGTTCACTCTTGGTGGTTCCGAGCCGTTGCCCGTACACTGGCGTTGACTCCGTTCACTCTTGGCGGTTCCGAGCTTTTGCCTATACACTGGCAATGACTCGATTCACACTAGGCGGTTCCAAGCTATTGAACGTACACTAGCAATGACTCGGTTCACTCTTCAAGGTTCCGTGTCGTTGCCTGTGTACCGACGATGACTCGATTCACTCTTGGTGGGTCCGAGACGCTACCTATACACCGACAACGACTTGGTTCACTCTTTGCAGTTCCGAGCCGTTTCCTGTACACTAGCAACGACTCAGTTCACTTTTGGTGGTTCCCAGCCATTGTAGTACACCATTATTGACTCCGTTCACTCTTAGCGGTTCCGAGCCGTTGCCTGTACACAGACAACGACTTGGTTCACTCTTAGTAGTTCATAGCCGTTGCCTGTGCACCGGTAGCAACTCGGTTCGTTCTTGGTGGTTTCTAGCCGATGTCCGTACACCAGCAACAACTCGGTTCACTTTTGGTAGTTCCGAGCCAATGCATGTACACCGACAACGACTTGGTTCAATCTTGGCGGTTCTGAGCTGTTGCCAGTGCACCGATAGTGACTCGGTTCACTCTTGGCATTTCAGAGCCATAGACCATACACCATTAATGACTCAGTTCACTCTTGGCGGTACCCAGTTGTTGCCATTACACTGGCAACGAGTCGGTTCACTCATGGTGGTTCTGAGCCATTGCCTGTACACCAGCACTAACTCGGTTCACTTGTGGCGGTTCCAAGTCACTGCCAGTACATCGGCAATTATTCGGTTCACTCTTGGTGGTTCCGAGCCATAGCATATGCACCAGCAGTGATTCGTCTCACTCTTGACAGTTCTGAGCTATTGACTGTACACCAGAAATGACTCGGTCCAATTGTGGTGGTTCTGAGCTGCTGCCTATTCACTAGCAACGACTCAGTTCACTCTAGGCATTTCCAAGCTGTTGCTTGTACATCAGAAACGACTTGGTTCACTCTAAGAATTTCCGAGCCGTTGCCTGTGCACTAGCAACGACTTGTTTCAATCTTGGCGGTTCCGAGCCGTTGCCAGTGCACCAGCAGTTACTCAGTTCACTCTATGCGTTTCCGAGCCGTAGACCGTACGCCATTAATGACTCGGTTCAGTCTTGGCAGTTCCCAATCGTTGCCAGTACACCGGCAATGAGTCGGTTCACTCATGGTGGTTTCGAGCCGTTGTCTGCGCACCGATAGCAACTTGGATCACTCTTTGCGGTTCCAAGATGTAGACCGTACACCCGCAACAACTCCGTTCACTCTTGGTGGTTCCCAGTCGTTGCCTGTACACCGGTAATCACTCGGTTCACACTTAGCGGTTCAGAGCCATTGTTTGTACACTGGCAATGACTCGGTGCAGTCTTGGTAGTTCCAAGCCATTGACCGTACACCGACAATGTCTCGGTTCACTCTTGGAAGTTCCAGGCCACAGCCTATGCACTGGCAAAGACTCGATTCACTCTTGGTGGTTCTAAGCCACTACATAAACACCAGCAATGACTCGGTTCACTCTTGGTGGTTCTGAGCTGCAACCTATATACTAGCAAGGACTCGGTTCACTCTTGAAGGTTTGGAGCCATTGATCATACACCGTCAATGTCTCGATTTACTCATGGTGGTTCTGAGCTGCTGCCTTTTCACCAGCAATGATTCAATTCACTCTTGGTGGTTCCGAGCCGCTACATATACATTGGAAACATCTCATTTCACTCTAGCCTGTTCCGAGCCGCTGCCTATACACCGACAACAACTTGATTCACTCTAGGCGGTTCTGAGCCGCTACCTATACAATGGCAACGATTCTATTCAATCTTGACAGTTCCGAGCCGCTACCAATACACCAGCAATGACTCGGTTCACCCTTGGCAGTTCCGAGCCATTACTTGTGCACTAGCAACAACTCGGTTAACTCTTGGCAGTTCCCAGTCATTGCTTGTACGTCGACAATGACTCAGTTCATGGTCGGCGGTTCCGAGTTGCTACTTGTACACCGGCAACAACTCGGTTCACTCGTGGCAGTTCCCAGCCATTGCCTATGCACCGCAGCGATTTGGTTCACTCTTGGCGGTTCACAGCCATTGTCTGTACAAAGACAATGACTCGGTTCACTCATGGCGGTTCCTAGTGGATGACCATACACCAGCAATGACTCGATTAACTAATGGAGATTCTGAGCCGTTGCCTCTACATCGGCAACGACTCGGTTCACTCTTGGCGGTTCCGAGCCATTGCCTATACATCGGCAACGACTCGTTCACTCTTATTGGTTTCGAGCCATTGCTTGTGCATAGACAGTGACTCGGTTCACTCTTGGCGTTTCTAAGCTGTTGACTGTACACCTGAATTGACTCGGTTCACACTTGGCTTTTTAAGCTGTTTACCGTACACCTAAAATGACTCGGTTCACTCTTGGAGATTCCGAGCCATTGCCTATACATCGACAACATCTCAGTTCACTATTGGAGGTTCCGAGCCATTGTCTGTACACTAGCAACGACTCGGTTCACTCGTGGCGGTTCCGAGTCGCTGCCAGTACATTGGCAACGATTTGATTGACTGTTGGTGGTTCCGAGCCGTAGCATATGCACCGGCAGCGATTTGTCTCACTCATGATGGTTCCGAGCTATTGACTGTACACCAGAAATGACAAGGTTCAATCATGGTGGTCATGAGCTACTGCCTATTCACTGGCAACGACTCAGTTCACTATTGGCAGTTCCAAGCAGTTGCTTGTAGATCGGAAACGACTTGGTTCACTCTAAGCATTTTCGAGCCGTTGCCTGTGCACCGACAACGACTTGGTTCAATCTTGGCGGTTCCGAGACGTTGCCAGTGCACCGACAGTAACTCAGTTCACTCTTTGTGTTTCCGAGCCGTAGACCGACGCCATTAATGACTCTATTCACTCATGGCGGTTCCCAATCATTGCTAGTACACCGGCAAAGAGTCGACTCAATCATGGTGGTTTCAAGCTGTTGCCTGCGCACCGGCAGTAACTCAGTTCATTCTTTGTGGTTCCAAGTTGTAGACCGTACATCGGCAACGACTCGGTTCACTCATGGCGGTTCCTCCTCGTTGCCTGTACACCGGCAATCACTCCATCACACTTGGCGGTTCCCAGCCATTGCGTGTACACTGCCAACGACTCGGTGCACTCTTGGCGTTTCCAAGCCGTTGACCGTACATCGGCAACGTCTCGGTTCACTCTTGGCAGTTGCGAGCCGTTGATCGTACACCAGCAACGTCTCGGTTCACTCTTGGTGGTTCAGAGTCGTCGATCGTACACCAGCAATGTCTCGGTTCACTCTTGGCAGTTTCGAGTCATTGATCGTACACTGGCAATGTCTCGGTTCACTCTTGGTGTTTTCGAGCTGCTGCTTTTACACCGGCAATGACTCAATTCACTCTTGGTGGTTTTAAGCTGTTACCTATACATCGGCAACATCTTGGTTCACTCTAGGCTATTCCAAGCCGCTACCTATACACCGATAACGACTCAATTCACTCTGGGCGGTCCGAGCCGCTACCTATACAACGGCAACGATTCAGTTCACTCTTGGTGGTTCCAAGCTGCTACCAATACACCAGCAATGATTCGGTTCACCCTTGGTAGTTCCGGGCCATTGCCTGTACACTGGCAACAACTCGGTTAACTATTGGTGGTTCCCAGTCGTTGCCTGTATGTCGTCAATGACTCAGTTCATGCCCGGCAATTCCGAGCTGCTACCTGTACGTACACCAACAACAACTCGGTTCACTCATGGCGGTTCCTAACCATTGCCTGTGCACCGCAACGTCTCGGTTCACTCTTGGCGATTGTCAACCATTTCTTGTACACCGGCAGTGACTCGGTTCACACTTGGCGGTTCCAAGTTGATGACCAAACACCGGCAATGACTCGGTTATCTAATGGCGATTCCGAGCCGTTGCTTGTAGATCGGCAACGACTCGGTTCATTCCTGGCTGTTTTGAGTAGTTGCTGTACACTGGCAATGGCTCGGCTCACTCTTAGCAGTTTCGAGCCGTTGCTTGTGCACAGGCAACTACTCGGTTCACTCTTGGCGTTTCTAAGCTGTTGATCGTATACCTGAAATGACTCAGTTCACTCTTGGCGATTTTGAGCCACTGCCTATACACCGACAACATATCAGTTCACTCTTGGAAGTTCCGAGTGATTGCCTGTACACCAGCAACGACTCGATTCACTCGTGGCGGTTCCGAGTCACTGCTAATACATCGGCAATGATTCGGTTCACTCTTGGTGATTTCGAGTCGTAACATATGGACCGGCAGCGATTCATTCTTGGTGGCTTCGAGCCATTGCCATTACACCGGCAAGGAAACGACTTAGTTAACCTTAGGCGGTTCCGAGCAATTGATTGTACATCAGCAACAGCTCGGTTCACTCTTGGCGGTTTCAAGCCGTTGCCTGTGCACTGAAAGTGACTCGATTCACTCATGGTGGTTCCAAGTTGTTGCCTGTACACTAGCAATGACTTGGTTCACACGTGGTGGTTCCCAGTCGATGACCGTACACTGGCAACATCTCGGTTCACTCTTGGTGGTGCCGAAGTACTGCCTATACACCGACAATGACTCAATTCACTCATGGCAGTTCCGAGCAGCTACCTATACACCAACAATGACTCGGTTCAATCTTGGCGACTCCATGCCGCTGCCTATATAACAGCAACGACTCGGTTCACTCTTGGCGCTTCACTTCTGCCGGTTCCTAACTGTTGCCTATACATCGGTAATGACTCGGTTCACGTTTGGCAATTTCCAGCCGTTGCCAGCACACCGGCTGTGACTCGGTTCAATCATGGCAATTCCCAACTAATGACCGTACACCGATAATGACTCGGTTCATCCCTAGTGGTTCTGAGCCGTTGCCTATACATCGGCATCGACAAGGTTCACACATGGTGGTTTTGAGCCATTGCTTGTACACCGGCAACGACTCGGTTCACTCTTGTCGGTTCTGAGTCGTTGCTTGTGCATCGGTAGCGACTCCGCTCAATCTTGGTGGTTCCTAGCCATTGCATGTACACCAGCAATGACTCGGTTCACTCTTGGCGGTTCTGAGCCGTTGCCTGTACATCGGCAATGACTCGGTTTACTCTTGCCAGTTCTGAGACGTTGCTAGTGCACCAGCAATGTCTCTACTCACTTGTGGTGATTCCGAGCTGTTGACCGTACACTGACAACTTCTCGAATGACAAACAGAAGTTCTTAGTCGCTACCTATATATTGGCAATAGCTCGATTCACTCTATGTGGTTCCGAGCCAACGCCTGTACATCGACAATGACTCGATTCATTCTTGATGGTTCCGAGTTGCTACCTATTCACCAGCAACGACTCAGTTCACTCTATGCGGTTTCGAGCTGTAGCCTATACATCAAAATTAAGTCAAATCATTCATGGTGGCTCCCAACCTTTGCTTGTACACCAGCAATGACTCGGTTCACTCTAGGCAGTTCCGAGCCGTTGCCTATGCACGAGCAATGACTCGGTTCACTATTGGCGGTTCTGAACCATTGCCTATACTCAGGCAATGACTCGGTTCACTCTTAGTGCTTCCTAGCCATTGCCTGTGCACCGACGGTGACTTGGATCACTCTTGGTGGTTCCCAGCCGTTGCTTGTACATTAGCAATGACTTGGTTCACTCTCGGTGGTTCCCATTCGATGACCGTACACCGGCAATGACTTGGTTCTCTCTTGGCGGTTCTGATCTGTTGCTTGTGCACCGACCGTGACTCGTCTCACTTTTGACGGTTCCGAGTCATTGACCTTACGCCTGAAATGACTCAGTTCAATCTTGGCATTTTCGAGCTGTTGCCAATACACCAGCAATGACTCGGTTCACTCTTGGCGGTTCCGAGCCATTGCTTGTACACCGGCAATGATTCGGTTCACTCTTGGCGGTTCCCAGGCAATGACCGTATACAGGCAATGACTCAGTTAACTCTTGGTGGTTCAGAGCAATTACTTGTGCACCAGCAGTGACTCGTCTCACTCGTGATGGTTCTGAGCTGTTAACGGTACACCAGAAATGACTCGATTCAATCTCGCCAATTTCGAGCCGCTGCCTATACACCAACAACGACTCAGTTCACTATTGGCGATTCCGAGCAGTTGCCTATACACGGGAAACATCTTGGTTCACTCTTGGCGGTTCTGAGCCGTTTGTCGAACACCAGCATCAACTCAGTTCACTCTGGGAAGTTCCTAGCCATTGCCTATGTACCACCAGCGACTCGGTACACTCTTTGAGGTTCCAAGCCATTGACCGTACATCGACAATGACTCAGTTCACTCTTGGCGGTTTTGAGCCATTGCTTGTAGACTGGCAACAACTCGGTTCACTCATGGTGGTTCGGAGCCGTTGCCTGTATACCGACGACTACTTGGTTCACTCTTGGTGGTTCCGAGCCGTTGCCTGTACTCCTACTGCGACTCGGTTCACTCTTTGCGATTCCAAGCGATTGATCGTACACCGACAACATCTCGGTTCCCTCTTGGCAGTTCTGAGCTGCTGCATATACACTAGCAATGACTCGGTTCACTCTTGGCGGTTCCGAGCCATTGGTTGTACACCAGCAATGATTCGGTTCACTCTTGGCGGTTCCCAGGCAATGACCGTATACAGGCAATGACTCAATTAACTCTTGGCAGTTCAGAGCAATTGCTTGTGCACCGGCAGTGACTCGTCTCACTCGTGATGGTTCTGAGCTATTGACGGTACACCAGAAATGACTCGATTCAATCTCGCCGATTTCGAGCCGCTGCCTATACACCGACAACGACTCAGTTCACTATTGGCGATTCCGAGCAGTTGCCTATACACGGGAAACATCTTGGTTCACTCTTGGTAGTTCTGAGCCATTTGTCGAACACCAGCATCGACTCAATTCACTCTGGGCAGTTCCTAGCTGTTGCCTATGTACCGCTAGCGACTCGGTACACTCTTTGAGGTTCCGAGCCATTGACCGTACATCGACAATGACTCAGTTCACTCTTGGCAGTTTTGAGCCATTGCTTGTAGACTGGCAACAACTTGGTTCACTCATGGTGGTTCGGAGCCGTTGCCTGTATACCGATGACTACTTGGTTCACTCTTGGTTGTTCCGAGCCGTTGCCTGTGCACCTACTGCGACTCGGTTCACTCTTTGCGGTTCCAAGCGATTGATCGTACACCGACAACATCTCGGTTCCCTCTTGGCAGTTCTAAGCTGCTGCATATACACTAGCAATGTCTCGATTCACTCTTGGCGATTCCGAGCCGTTGCTTGTACACTTGCAACGAATTTGTTCACCGTTGGCGGTTCCGAGTCGCTACCTATGCACCAGCAACGACTCGGTTCACTCTTGGCAATTTCAAGTTTTTTCCTGTACACCAGAAACGACTTGGTACGCTTTTAGCAGTTCCCAGCCGCAACTTGTGCTCCGACAGCGACTCAGTTCAGTCTGGATGGTTCAAGCTATTGGCTATGCACCAGCATCTACTTAGTTCACTTGTGGTGATTCCAAGCTGTTGCCAGTAGACCAACAATGGCTTGATTCACTCTTGGAAATTCCAAGCCGTTGCCTGTGCTCCAGCAACAACTCGGTTCACTCTAGGCAGTTCTGAGCCGTTGCTTGTGCACCAGCCATGACTCATCTCACTCATGACACTTCCGAGCCATTGACCATACAACTAAAACGACTTGGTTCAGTCTTGGCATTTCTGAGCCATTACCTATACACTAGCAACAACTCGGTTCACTCTTGGTGGTTCTGAGCCGCCACCAATACACCGAAAACAACTCGATTCACTCTTTGGCAGTTCCGAGCCGTTGCCTGTACACCGACAGTGATTCGGTTCACTCTTGGCGGTACCTAGTAGATGACTGTATGCCGGCAATGACTGAGTTAACTCTTGTGGTTCCGAGTCATTGCTTGTACACTGGCAGTGACTCGTCTCACTCTTGACGGTTCTGAGCCATTGATGGTACACCAGAAATGACTCGGTTCAATCTTGCCAATTTTGAGCTGCTACCTATACACCAGCAATGACTCAATTCACTATTGACGGTTCAGAGCCGTTGATCGTAAATTGACAACATCTTAGTTAAGACTTGGGGATTCCAAGCTACTGCCTATACACTAGTAAGGACTTGATTCACTCATGGTAGTTCCGAGCCATAGCCAGTACACCGGCAATGACTCGGTTCACTCTTTGTGGTTCCGGGCCATTTCCTGTACACTGGAAATGATCAGGTTCACTCTTGGTGGTTCCAAGCCGTTGCCAGTACACCGGCAAAGACGTGGTTCACTCTCAACGGTTCTGAGCCGTTGCCTATGCACCAACAATGACTCGGTTCACTCTTGCAATTCCGAGCCATTGCTTGTACAATGGCAACAACTTGGTTCACTCTTGGCGGTTCCGAGCCATTGCCTGCGCTCTAGCAACGACTCGGTTCACTCATGGCTGTTCTGAGTGATTGCATGTATACTGGCCACTACTCGGTTCACTCTTAGGGGTTTCGAGCCATTGCATGTGCACCGACAATGACTTGGTTCACTCTTTACATTTCCAAGCCATTGATCGTACACCGACCACGTCTCGATTCACTCTTCCCAGATCTGAGCTGCTGCATATACACTCGCAATGACTCGATTCACTCTTGGTAATTCTGAGCCGTTGCTTTTACACTAGCAACGACTCAGTTCACCTTTGGTGGTTCCGAGTTGCTACCTATGCACCGACAACGACTCAGTTCACTATTGGCGGTTTCGAGTTTTTTCCTGTACACCAGAAAGGACTCGATTCGCTCTTAG
>JAMKQA010008892.1:0-15602 GCA_024699735.1 Posidonia australis | reverse complement strand
CCGCCCCCGCAATCCAAAGTGCCTCCTAGATCCCTGAACCCTCTCTCATCCTCCTTTGGCCACCCCCTTGCTCTTCTGCACTTCGGATCCCTGTTCCACCGCCTCCCTGAGCCTCGTGCCAGATCGCCGGAAAGGAGCGCCCAGGACGCCATCGTCGGAGAAGATGACCACCTCAGAGGTGGTCTGCACGCTTCCAGCATCCCCATGCCTCTCCAAGCTGTTGCAAATGTTCCACGTCGTGCCCCGAGCACTCCGGAGCCTCTAGAACCAGTCCTCAGACCCTCGATCGCTGCAAGGGCGTCGTTCACCGGAGTTGATGCCGTTAACGCCTGTCGGAGCTCGCCGTCGCTTCGCCAGCCTCCATTTCACTCTGGAGGAAGCGAGAGAGTTCCCCTTGGCCTCCAGAGTCACTGCACCACCGTTCAAGGTCTTCTAGTAGCTCCTCTTGCTCGGCGCCCTCACCGGAGTTCTCCGTCGACGAGGGAGGTGGGAGGACCACCTCCACCGTCGACCTTCAGATCTACGCCATTGGATCTGGTGTTCTCCTTCTCCTCTTGCCTCCTGTATGGTCTGATATGAGATCAGGCCATGGGAAGGCTTTGATAACCTTTCCCGGTGGTCGTCGACAGCGAGCCCCGTCGTCGGCAGTTGCCGCCCCTTTTTTTTCTTTAAATAAAAATTAAAAAACATTTATTTTGAATAAACTTTTGAAACTTAGTTTTCATTTCAAGTAGATCCTTTTTTCATTACTATTAGATCCTTTTATTACATTTGGATCCTTCCTTCATTTTTCTTAAATGTTTCGAATAAAGTTTTAACTGAAAATATTACATTTTTACCCTGAACTTTTAAAATAATGTTTTCTCAATTTAAAACATTAATAAAAACCCTGCAGAGTCTTTGAATCATGTTTTCTTTTAGACAAATTGTATGAAGGACCTTATACTCTTATAAAATCATTCTGCAAGTTCATTTTCACAGAGAAATTTGCATACAAGACCCTGATCTTTTCCAAAAATTTCTAGAAGTTCTTTTTTCAGTAAAATTGCACTTTAGCCCTCATATTCCTTAGAAACTTTTCTGGAAGTTCATTTTTACTGTGAAAATTGCATAAAACTCCCTAGATCTATTCTGAGATGTTTTCTCTTTCATTTTTACCCTGATTTCTATAGAATTGATTTGCATGCATGCATTAGTGGGTAAATTGCATTTTAGCCCCTAGAGAACTTCATTTTGACTAGGGATGCACATTTGACTCCAGAATTCTTCATACATGCATGGATGTGTTTTCCTATGTATTTTTGCTGATTTGGGCTTTTGAATGTCATTTTCCCTTGGATTTAGACTTTTTGCACAAAACCCCCTAGAGTTTTCGGATTTGCACTCACTTGCATTTTACATACTTTTCACATCTTTTTGCACAGTTTTTTTCCTGTATTGTCTTCCTTGCTTGGTGCACGCTTTTCTAGCTTGTTCCGAGCTTTGTTTTCTCCTCGTTTTCCGTAGTTTTCACTTGTTTTTGGTTTTCCATCGCCCGAGGGGATACAGTAAAAGGCTTACAAAGCCGACATGGTCCCGAAACAAGGATTATTTTCCCTTTTTTGATTTTCTCAGATTTATCCCAATTTCTTCTGTTTTGCGAGACGCTTTCCGAGAATTTCACGATTTTTCTCATCGCCCAAGGGCGTACAGTAAAGCGGCATTAACAATGCCTACATTCGACCCTCGGATTAACTTTTTTCCTTTGATTTCACTTCTTTACTTTGATTTGGCATGTTTTAGTCATCTTCATGCATGAGCATATAGAATAACCAAGCACACATTTAGCAGACCATTGACAGTAGGAAACTTAGAAAGACCGAGTTTTCTCAGGCGTATGGAGGTGCCTAACCCCTTCCCCATGCGTAACCAGAATCCTTACCCTTTCTTTGGCCCACATTCACTTCAGTCTTATCCATTAAGCACAGATCACACATGCATCTTGCATTTCATCATCTTTCATGATTTTTCTCATATTTTCCTGGTTTTCCTCGTCTTTCCATTAAAAGACTAGGTGGCGACTCCTGTTTTATTTGTTTTGCCGATCCTCGTGTACTTAGTCTTTCCGGTCAAGTATTGAGGCTATAGTCGGCATGGTCACACACTCACATTGGTAGACAACGGAGTAGGTTTAAATGTCTACCCCTTGTGCACTACAAGTGCAATCAGATTCAAGCCCGGAAATATAATACCAGCTGTGAAAGGGATGCCAACCTTCGATAACACGCACCATGATGCACTTGGGATCCTGGTCATTCTGTTGATCATTAGTCTAGCCCGCTTCGATGTAGAATTCTACGTTGTTGACATTGAGCCCTCCTTTAATCTCTTGCTTGGACACCCTTGGCTTCACAAGCATCAGGTCATTCCCTCAACTCTTCATCATATGATCAAGTTCTACTGGGAAGACAATGTTGTTGTTGTCATGATGGAAGATTTGGTTAAGGTTGAGGCGGTCTCAGCTGTAGCTCTCTAGACTGTCCAGTTTGATCCCATGTCTTCTGATATTCTATACCGTGTCAATTGGTTTGAGCTGGTTAATTTCATTCCTGCTCTCGAGTGCATCAGCCGTCTGGCAGTTCGTAATAATCCCTGTTCGATGGTTGATAACTTGTGTCGCAAGTGGGGATACGAGAAAGGAACCCTCCTTGGGTGATACAGCCAAGGTATTGCCGAGCCAATCAAGGTAGAAGAGTGGAGAGAGCATGAATGATTGGGATATTTGCATCAGTTCTAGAAGAAGAGATTCCTGCGCTCTTGTAAGTCTCCAAAGATGATCATTCCTCGGGACTTGATTAACTTCACCAGTGCAAGCATCTTGGATCCAAACCAGAGTCTGTTTACAGTCTCAGTGACACAATTAGCAGCAGTTTGGATCTATCCAGAAGATTCTTATCCATAGAATGATCAGTTGAGTCAGAGCAGGTTATTGAGCAGATCTGTGAGTAGTTTTAGAATTGTTTAGTTTTGTCAGAGTCAGGACAATCAGCAGTGTATCAGGCAACAGAATGGATGACCTTGTTCAGAAAGTAGATTCAGAAAATAGCTTGACAGATGACATAGTTAGCGACCTAGATGTTTTGTTTCAAGAACAATTGGATGTGTTCGCAGAGGATCTAGCAAAGCACAACAGAGTTAGGAAGGGAAAGGCAATTTCAGAATGGCAGTCAGAGTCACCAGTACCCTAGTAGGACCAAGCTTCAGTTATGGTCCTTCAAGGATCAGAGAAAGTGTTTGCTAGACCAATGGAGTTAATCTCTCAGTAGGTGGATCTAGCTGGTATTGGAAACCCAAGCCTCACCTCAGGGGTGAGGAGCAAAAAAAAAAAAAAATTGAGCTAGGCTCAGGAAGCAGTATAGGCGACAACAATCTCATTAGTCAGCAGCAGGACAACAGCCAGCATGCAACATCTTTTGTATATATTATTGAAAATACAAAAAAAGTCAGAAAACCCAGAAAACACAAAAAAAAATCTGAAAATCTTAAAAAATCAAAAAATGTAAATAGTGATGCACCAACCTCAAAAGCAGGAGGCCCCAAATCCTTAGTTGGCCAAGACATTCGTATTGCAAAAGAGGTCGCACAGTGCAACTACAAGAATACAAAATCACTATGACCGTCATGAAGGGCCATTAGGGGACAGAATTAGAGGAAATCCTCTCGGTCGATATTGAAGATCCAACCTTTGAGCAAGTAATTCTATTTGAGCTCATTGCTTATGGAGAGGAAGATGTGGTCGTCGAGGCAGATGGTGCAGATGCCGAAGATGATGATAATGTGTCCTCGCAGTTTCATCCTCATGACAATGACCTAGAGGAGCCTAACTTACATGTGGAGGAAGAGACAGAGCTTGTCAACATCGGCATGGCAAAAGAGATTAAAGAAATACGCATCAATGCCAAGCTATCACCACAAGTGAAGGCAGAATTTATAGCCTTCTTGAAAGAATATGTGGATGTCTTTGCATGGAACTATGATGACATGGTTGGCTTAGACATAGAGGTGGTGGTACACACATTACCACTAAAACCAAATTCAAAGCCAGTCAAGCAAAAACTTCACAGATGGCGACCTCAATGGCTGTTGAAACTCAAGGAGGAAATCATGAAACAACATAAAGTCAATTTCCTTAAGGTCGTCCTATATCCTGAGTGGCTCGCGAATGTGGTGCCAGTGCCAAAGAAAGATGGGTGGGTTCGCATGTGCATAGACTACCGAGATCTTAACAAGGCGAGCCCTAAGGATGACTTCCCGCTTCCCTACATTGATATTCTGGTTGACAATACAACAGGGCATAAAATGTTATCATTCTTGGACGGGTTCTTAGGATACAACTAGATCAGAATGGTCGAAGAAAACATGTAGAAGACATCTTTCATCACCCCTTGGGGAGTCTTCTGCTACAGGGTAATGCTATTTGGGCTAAAGAATGAAGGCACAACATATTAAAGGGCCATGACAGCATTGTTCCACGACCTCATGCACCAAGAAGTTGAAGTGTATGTGGATGACATGATCGCCAAGTCCAAAGAGCCCGAGGATCATCTCTCCTACCTAAGAAAGTTGTTTGACAGTCTGAGAGAGTATAAGCTCCTTCTCAACCCCAACAAATGCGCATTTTGGGTTTCCTATGGAAAGCTCCTTAGTTATATCATTCCCTAGAGAGGAATAGAGGTGGATCCCCACAAAGCTAGAGCCATTATTAACATGCCTCCCCCCGCCACTGTAAAAGAGGTTTGAGGATTGTTGGGGCGATTACAATATATCAGTCAGTTCATAGCACAACTCACACCCATTTGCGAGCCGATCTTCAAGCTTCTGAGGAAAAATGCATAGACACACTAGAACGACGAATGCCAAGTGGCCTTCGATAAGATCAACCAGCTCCTAGCAAAACCTCCAGTCTTAGTTCCTCCTACGTAGGACGGCCCCTACTATTATATCTCTCAACTACATAGCACTCCATGGGCGTAGTCTTAGGCCAGTACAACGAATCAGGGCGTAAGGAGAGGGCAATCTATTATCTCAGCAAGAAGTTCAATGACTGCGAGGTCAAGTACAACACCATAGAAAATGTTTGCTTATCCTTGGTGTGGGTTACTCAACGCCTCAAGCACTACATGATGGCATATCCAGTCTTGCTATTATGTCGCCATGATCTTATCAAGTACCTATTCCAGAAGCCAGCCTTAGTAGGCAGATGTGTCAAGTGGCAAGTTATGTTATCGCAATATGACATTACCTTTGTGACACAGAAGTCGATGAAAGGACAGGCGATGGTGGATCATTTGGCTAACTTGCCTTTCCTAGAATATCAGCCGCTGCAAACACAATTTCCACATAAAGACATTCTATTTGCAATGGGTGATGCAGAGTCAGAAAACCCTAGGGATGAACATCAGTGGTGTCTATACTTTAATGGTGCCATCAATAAAAGGGGAATAAGCATTGGTGCAGTTTTCGCAACATCGTAGGGATAGTTAATTCCTTTTGCAAGGAAATTGACATTTGAATGCACCAACAATGAAGCTGAATACGAGGCATGCATCCTGGGATTACAGGTTGCACTAGAATAAGGTGTCCGAGAGCTACGAGTATATCAAGATGCAATGTTGGTCATTTCATTAATCAATGGTGATTGGAGAACTAAAGACCAGAAACTTGTGTTATATCATGAGCATCTGCTAAAGTTGATTGATGAGTTCAAAGAAGTCGAATTCTCTTTCATGAAGTGGGCCAAGAATGTGTACGTAGATGCATTAGCAACCCTGGCATCATGGCTATCGGTACCAGAGTCCCATGCGGTAGGTATTTCAGTAACTTGCGTAGAGCAGCTTGCACATTGTATGCACATCCAAGAAGCAGAACCAGCCGCAGAATTGCCCTGGTATCATGATATCAAAGTTTTCCTGGATCCCAATGAATTTCCATCTGACATCTCCACAATGGATAAGAAGACCTTCGTACAACTGGTGTCCAAATATGTACTTGGAGCAGGGCATTCTACGGAAGATAGTACAACCAAATGCTCCTTAGATGTGTGGAAAAGAAGATGGTAGATATATTGATGCTAAAAGTTCATCCAGGAACATATGGTCCACATATGAATGGAGTGCTCTTGGCTAAGAAAATCATGTTGCAGGGTTATTTTTGGTCCACTATGGAAACAGACTATTGTCGATTTGTGCATAAATGCCACAATGGCCAAGTACACGGTAACTTCATACATGCTCCCCCACAACAGCTGCATAACATGTCATCACCTTGGCCTTTCTCAATCTGGGGAATTGATGTTGTCCGGGCAATACATCCAGCTACATCTAATAGTCATCGGTACATTCTCGTGGCCATCGATTATTTCAGAAAGTGGGTTGAGACGGTATCGTACAAAACAGTCACAACGACAGCTACAAAAAAATTCATCAGGAATAATATCATTGCCAGATATGGAGTTCCACATGCAATCATATCAGATAATGGAACAAACTTCATAGCAAAAAGAGTCAAAGACTATCTTCAGACTTATAAAATCAAGCACCACAAATCCTTTCCTTATCGACTGCAAATGAACGGTGCAGTCGAATCAGCTAACAAGAATCTGATCAAGATTTTGAAAAAGATGGCTTTTACTCATAAGGACTGGCATGAAAAGCCCCCTTACGCACTATGGGCTTACAGGACATCAGTCCAAATATCAACAAGAGCAACACCATATTCACTCGTCTATGGCATGGAAGCAGTCCTCCCTTTCGAAGTGGAAATTCCATCACTTAGAATTTTGAAAGAAGCTGAGCTTGATGGGGCAGAATGGGTCCATGACTGTTGTGTTCAGCTAGACCTGACTGACGAGCATAAATTACAAGCCTTGCACCTTGCCTAGTGTTACCAAAAGCAAATGGCCCAAGCATATCAGAAGAAAGTTCGACCTAGAAATTTTATGCCAGGTGATTTGGTTTTGCGCGCCATTCACCTGCCTGATGCTCGAGGGAAGTTCAGGCCCAATTGGCGTGGACCGTTCATTGTGAAAAAAGCCCTGTCTAGAGGCGCAATCATTCTTGAGGGTATGGATCATGTGGAGCAGTTAGAGCCTGTCAATGCATCCTACCTAAAAAACTACTACCAGTGATTTTCCACCACTCCCAGGCCTTGCAAAGTATACCATTACGGACCATGCATCCCTATGTTTCTTACTAGTGTTTTAAGTTACTGCATCCACACATCACGTATGTTGTATCATACGCATTGTACTTTCTTTTCTTTTGCATTGTAGTCATAATAGGAAACATTAGCATAATCATTGCTCGATGAGGAAAATCGGAAGGCCAGCTTGCTTACGTGAGTTTTGATTCTTCTCATGTGTTACTACCTATGTGACCTAGGAGGTGAGAGAGCCACTATTCGCGGGGAATTGGACGAAATGTACAAATTCCCAAGGGGCTTATACTTCAAGAGGGAGATAAAATGTTAGGATGAGAGTGAGAGTGTGAGCAAAGGAAAAATAAACATAGACATTAGAGTACAAAAGAAATGAGGAGATAGAAGATGAAGACAGAAGTCAGCTCCAATGAGAGAAGCATGTGGGACAACTCTATCCCTATAATTCATCTTGGAGAGGAGTTGAAGCATACATCTACCAAGCCCATATTTCCAAAGGGACTAGTCACCCCTTAAGTTAAATTGAAAAGTAGCAGCCACCCCCTAGCCTAGGTGTTTATTACCTCTAAGTAGGGATAGTGTGAGTCAGCATGCCTTTGAGGGAGTAAAATAAAAATGAATTATTGAAAAAGTAGGTATAAGGTCCTAGGAGGTTGGCATGGAGCCCGTTTCATCCCAAAAGTCCATTGATTGAGTGAGATCCACTAATAAACCTAGGGATCTAGGTAGTGTCAAGTGAGTTGAGGACATTCTAGTTCCTTGTAGCAGGCAATAAAGGCTTCCTTGGCATTGAGGGAACCAATATCTTGTATACACTATGCATAAATCTTGCCTCAATCTTACATAAATCTTGCATAAATCATTTGACATTCAGCATTTTAGATATTTTTTGCATTTGTCATCGTTTTGCAAGGTGTTTGCTTATGTTCCAACCAGGGGCATGTTAGGTGCCTTTTGAGTTGGAATATTGGCAAAAATGGAGTTTCAACTAGGGGCATGTTAATTGCTCTTTGGTTGGAAATAGGTTTTTGGCCAGGGACATGTCAGCTGCCTTTCTAAGTCAAGAGGGTCACTGGGATAGTATTGTTGTCAGGTGCATGTGGGCCAACACAAGCTGCTTGTTACAAAGAGCGTAGATTAGATTCATTATCAAGACATGTGGGTGCCAGGTGCATGTTGAGAAATACAAGCTGCCTGTTGAAAGAATGTCGGTTGAATTCATTGTTAAGACAGGCCAAATCTAGTTCTTCACTAAGAAGGAATATTTCAAGGAGAATGTAATAAAGTTTACCAGGAAAGATGCATCATAAAACAAGTTCGTTCCTTTATTACAGCTCATCAGTTACACAAAAGTTGCTCACTTGATAAAGAATACAAGGGAAATTCATAACAGTGGACCCTCAAGTTATAATCAGTTGATTCTTGCTTTTTTTTAAGCTGCCAGCTCCTATAGACGAAGTTTCACCAGGAGGAATTTCATTCACAGGCCATGTTTCCTGGATTTTGGCCTCGTATTCCGTTGTGCAACCCGAACCTTCAGTTATGGCAAGATCAGAAGATTGAATGCCACAATGCATCAAGCGAGCTAGCTCATAGGTTGTCGCATTTGAATCGAGTGCATACCCTTTGATATAGTCAGGCATAGGGCTTTGCTCAATTGAATCTTGGCAAAAGCTAAATTGGCGTAGAACACGAATGGGATGATATTCCACACTGCCCATGAGTCCTAGGAGGATGACTAGTCGCATGTTGCTGTTGTTGAAGAAGACAGTGAAGGGCTTTGTAGTTGTAAACAGAATGCGCCAGACAACAGCATCCTCAATAAGATTCGGCAATCTCTCGCATATTTTGTGGACGCCAGGAAGGGTGTGGGAATGATTGGTGCGATTGTAAGAGTCAAAGACAAAATGTTGGGGGCGTAGGACTTCCACTCATATATGAACAGCAAGCCAAGTCTGCCAGAAAAGAAGCAGAGTACAGTTAGATTAGCATAGTGAATCACTTGAATAGCATATTAACTTACTTGCACTAAGGCACTGCAACCATGAAAATGTCGAGAACTCTTCAATGCTTGATCCAAGCCAACGTAGGTCTCTGCCAAAAGAATGGGGGCAAGGTCAATTTGATAAGTGATCATGGCTAGTGCTACTTCTACGACCTCAATGGCGACTGTCATCTGGCTGTGAGTAAAGATAAGTTCCTCGAGGAAGTGCAATACAAAGCTGTGAAGCCATAAGCTGCCCGCTGACGTCCAGTTAATTGCAATCTTGTCAAAATAATTCAGGTGTAGCATTGGAGTAGATCCGTCTCTATAGATGAGGCTTTTCTCCAAGCACTACGTGATAAGCCTGTCAGTTGGCTAAGGACAGAAGAGTAACTATCATAGCGCATGAAGACTGATGGTGACATGTATGGCGATATGCTACTGATCTGTCGAACTTCCTCCAGGATAAGAGTTAGTTCCGTTTGTCCAAAGCAGAATACATGGAAAGCAAGTTTCCAAAATCTAGCAGCAGCGCATAGCAAATGCCAGTTCACTTCCAACTTGGCAATGTTTAACAATGAAGAGGATATGCCCCAAACCCGTAGTTGCTCATGATCCTTAGCAGTTAATGCACCAATCCATGCTTGCAGAACATCGGAGTTGTGTTTAGGTGTCACCATGGTCGGATATCCCAGCGCGGAAAATATGAAGATATATCTTGGATCAAAACATAATGGGAATGATGTAAAATAAAATTTGGGCCAAAACAATACAAAAAAAAAAAGAGAAGAGAGAAGACATATGGAAAAATGATTTCTCATGATGGGGAGGGTCAAACAAGTTCATAGATCTGAAGAATGATGAAAAATTAGGAGATATAGTCTTTTCTCCTTTGCCAAATATGTAAAAATATGAGCAACAAGGATCACATTAAATGAAAAATCATGCCCACCATATTTTCAAGAGTGGACGGTTCTATGGTGGGGGAGACATGAGCAGCCTGAACGACCCTTAGGAAGGCCTCTCGATGTTCGGCAGAAGTATGGATGAGATCCCAAATGGAGATATCAGCCTTGACCTTCTTCAGTTGTGATGTGATGTCAGTAGAGTGCTACTCCTGCCTGGTCGAAGAGGTAGTGACTGAGGTAGGGACCATCCTAGAAGGTTGAGTAGCTGGCTGAGGATGGGAAGACGTTGGACGGGTAGGCTGGGCCGCTAGGGCTGGTGGCCTATACACCCTCCTTGACCTGGTGACTTCTGCGCACATTTTTGCGACATAATCAAAGGGTACACGGTGAGTGTCCTTGGTCAGGTGGACGACAAGAGGAGTACGTGCCGCCAGCTCTAGCGGTGTCGACAACGAACTGATAGAAAGTTGGTCTGGCTGGAGAGGGTAGGATAGGATGATGTACAAGAGGATGCTGGACAAAATGTTGGATAAGAGGCTGGCCAGGATGCTTGAATGGAGACTGGATAGGATGCTAGGCATGGGTTAGGCTAATAAGCAAATGGGTGACCCAGAGTGCGTGGTCGACGGTGCAGCGGTACGCTTCGCCCTAGCGGTTAGCCGTATCATGTGGACTACTGACTCAGAACAAACACGACTCAAACGATAGAGATGAGTGGGGAAGGGCTCATCAACAGTGTGAATCAGGTCGAAGGGGTCTACTACGGATGTCGTAGACCCAGAGGTGGAAAGGAAATGGACTATTGAGGTCCCAGCGCCTGTTGAGTTATCATGTACAGGCATGGGTTGGTTGACAATGTTGGTATAGGCTGGTGGTACTTGTGCCTGTGTTAGTGGTGGTGTAGGTGCAGTGTGTGCCTCCTGAGTGTCGATGACGATGACCTTGCGGTCAATCAAGTCCTGAACGGCATTTCGAAGAGCCATGCAACTGTCCGTCGAGTGGCCCGCGTAGTAGTGGAAATTGCAGTAGAGACTAGTGTTGTACCACCCCGGAAGAGGGTTCGGCGGGTGGCAGATCTCTGAGAGTTTCAGGAGTGACACCACCTAAGGGAGGATGGCACTTAGTGGATCAACAAGTGGTGTGTACTGTCCTACAACACGTTGAGGCCTTCTCTGCCCTAGGTGGGGTCCTTGCCAGACTGGTGCTGCGGGATACACCAGCTGGGCAGTGGTGGTGATCTGTGGTGTGTGTGGTGCCCTAGGTGTAGGTGCATAGACTAATTGACTCAGGCCTGGTTGGTTCACCACATTGACGGGCGTGGCGGGTGACAACTGCCCTATGCTTGGGAGGATCCCGCCTCTTAGGGTAACTAGTGCCAGCACCGTTTCCAATGCTGTTGCTCGCCTCGTGATTGGGGGATGCGAATTGTTTGGCAAAAGCGGTGAGTGCATGAAAGCTACCACTGTGGAGGGAGCTCTCTACATGTGCACCTGCTCGAATCAAAGATGGGAAGGTGGTGACAGGTTGAATGCTCAACAGAGCCCCAACATCCGGCTGCACACCTCGAATAATAATTTCGATAGACTCCTCGTTAGAGGGCCTATCTTTTACTTGCGATGCAAGGGCACGCCAGTGACCAACGTACTCCCTAGATGGCTCGTGGGGCTTTTGTCTTGTGGTGATAAGGTCATCCCTCTTTGGGACCAAGTCGAGATTAAAGGCATATTGGTCCATGAACGCCTGCGAGAGGTCGTTCCAAGTCTTAATCGAGCCCATGTCAAGCAAAATGAACCACTTGAGGGCCAGACTGGTGAGACTCTTCTAGAAGAGGCGGATTAGCAGCCTCTCATCAGCCTAGAGCTGAGCGAGATCTCTGCAATATGCCTAAAGATGTGAAATGGGGCAACCCTTACTGTTATACTTCTCGAAATCTGGGATTTGGAACTGCGATGGGAGTGTCGCCTCTGGGAAATAACAAAGGTCGTGGAATCCATAGGGTTGGCGATCGCCTCCCTGCACTTGTCGAAGTGCTCTCTCCAGGTCACCCACTTTGGCGTGGAGGGTATCTGGAGCTACAGTCGACGAGGGTGATGTAGCAGGGGGAACAACCGCATATGTTGTGTGGGTCGCACCTAAGTGCTCCTCTGGGTCCACCATCATGCCACTTGGTGTTGCAGCGTGATGGCCAGCATATCCGTGCAGAAGTGCTGGATGTGATTGTGGAAATGAAGGTGCTTGGACCTAAAGGTGTGTAAGAGGAGGATGAGTGGAGAGCTGTGTGGCAGTGGGTGCTGAGTGTGGGAGTAACAGCTGTTGCAGCGGTACGGTGCCAGGCTGCAAGCTTTGAGGATGTTATACTCCAGCCTATCCAAGGGGCTGGCCACCAGATGCTAGAGTAGAATGATGTGTAGTGAAGTGTTGTGTCTGAGAAAGCAGTGTCACACCTAATGTGAGTGCAATGAGGAGTTGGGGTGAGGGCTGAGGTGGTGGTGCTGATGCTTGGAACACCGGAGCAGGTTGTCGGGGAGGCTCAGGAATATTGGGGTTTATAATGGACTGAATAGCAAAGGCCATGCCCTCGATCTTCTAGGCGAGGGCCAACAGATATTCTGCCTGTGCGGCAAGAGATCCCTTAGGGATAATGAGGGATGGCACAATCAAAGGTTTGGAGGTCATAGATGAGACAGAGGCAGGTTGCCCTGGAGGCAAGGAACCTACAAGGGATGTCACCTTAGTGGGCAGAGTACCAAAAGAGAAAGAACCCTTAGGAAGTGAGGCCGTCAGTGATACATCTAAAACCTGAGCTGGGGTCACTGAGATAGACTCAGTGCCTGACTCTAGACAAGCCAAGGTTAATGGATGTTCTACAAGGTAGGGGACAAAACCTCCGTGATGCACGAAGGGGACAGAGGGAACAACTGAAGACACAGCAAGGGTAGGAGAGACCGAAAAGGAAGTGCCTTCCAGAGCAACAGTGACGGAAAGCGACGAGTGAGAATCGGGCTATGGTGGCAAACAAGGGGATGAATCCTAGGACATGCTATCGTCAAAGTGACGAATAACTCAGGAAAAAACGATCAACAACGAAGCATCGCAAATAGGGGAGTCAAGGCAAGAACACTTGAGCAGTGGCTAAGGAACTCTTGCTCTACTACTTGATACAAAGAAAACTACTAGTGTTAGAACCAGCAACAAGATGCAGTTGTTATGGTGGAGTGAATGGCATTCATGCACATGGATGCAACTAACATGCTTTCTCTCACTAACTAAGTGTTTCCTAGAAGGTCGTCTACTTCGGGATCACACATGGGTAAATAGGTCTCTGACTCAGGCTAGAAAGTAAAGGTCCCTACTCTAAATCCTGGCCAAAGCGCAGGTAGTGAGCGGGTGGTGCGTTGGTGGCCTCATCTCCTGCAGTAGCATGGAGCTGTACCCTCTACTAACACCGACACGACCAGAGACAAGGAGGCACAAACTAGCAACACGTCCTATGCCAAAGGTATAGAACAGGTTACTAGAATTGTCCTTCGCGGACTGTAGGTGGACTTAGGGGAAAAGATGCATGCCCTATATGATCAATCATGCAATATGCTTTTCGTGTTTTTTACTTGCATTTTATTAACCAGGGGGAGAGTTTAATTTGGTCTCTAGTATTGCATTATTAATTGTTTTCTGAGTTTGTGCATTTCATTTTAACCAAAAGGGGGAAACAAACACGTCTCTACTCTCCTAGGCATGTCAAGAGCGAAAAGGGGATGAAAACACACAAGTAAGGCAAGCAAGCAAGCAAACAACACGCAAAAGGCATGATCATGGCATGTGCAAGTGTCATGGCATCATGATTGTGAAAAGAAAAACATCCATCACATCAAAAGGCAAGATATATAGCATGTGTGTGCAGTGACAGAGCAAGTGTGTGAAAGAAAGTGCAAAAAGCATGCTAGGTAAACAAACAATCACAAACAAAGCAAACAATCAAACCTATGAAGCCCAAGCCATAGCAAGCAAGTGAAAATAATAACCTGAAAGCCGGAATCTTGTACTCCCCAGTGAAGTCGCTAGTTCTGTGAAAAGAATTATTTTAGGGTTTTAACTAGTTTAATTTTAGGGTTTTGAATTTTAATTAGATTTTTGGTTTAATTAGGGTTTTTGTGTTTTAATTATATTGTTTTGTGTTTTAATTAAGGCTTTTGTGTTTTAATTAGGTTTTTCACTTTATTGCTTGGATTTTAAGTGAATTTAAGTGGATTTTATTTAATTTTGACTTTAACTAGGGTTTCCACTTGATTAATTGGATTTTAAATGGTTGAAATGGATTTTATTTGATTTGGTTTTTAATTAGGGTTTTTCTATGTTTTACTTAGGGTTTTGGATTTTAATTTAGGGTTTTGAGTTCAATTTTTTTTTTTTTCAAATTAAAATCACTTTTTTTTTTTATACTTGGAAAAACGAGCCCCAGGAGACCCCAAAATCATATAGCAAAGCCAAACCGATTACAAGGAGAGGAGGGGCAAGGACTAAAGCCGCCTGGAATGAACATAAGGCAGCCCAGCCCGTTCCAAACAAAGAGTCCCGCGCAAAAACTTTGAAAAAGCGTCCGCCGAAGCTAGGAAGTGGAATTGCTGAGAGTCAACGCCCTAGTTGGCCAATCCATCCGCGACGGAGTTAGCCTCCCGGAAGACATGAGAAATGGAGGCGGACTGCTACACCAGAGAAACGACGCCCTGCCAATCCTTCCGCAGCCGCCAGTCGAAGCAGCGGCCACCCCGCAACATGGAGACGAGAGCCGCGGAGTCAGACTCAATGAGAAGCTCCGAGAGCTGGAGACCCATCCGCGAGCAGAGAGCCAGACCGTCCATTAGGGCCCTGAATTCAGCAACCATATTGAAGCAAGGACCATAGAAGTTAGCAACCGCCGCCACGAAGTTGCCCCCATGGTCCCTGATGACAGCCCCCTCCCCCCCGGACCAGGATTGCCACGCGCCGCTCCATCGACATTCAACTTGAAAGAACCCGTAGGAGGCTTCACCCAGGAAACCAGAAGATGGTTGAATTTCGCAACAGGGATCCCAGTGATGTTGAAGCTCAGGAGTAGGATGGAGACTTCATCCTCATTGTGACATTTCAGTCTCCTTAGCAAGAAGGCGAAATCCGACGTCCAACGCCTGATGCACAACAGAATCCTGTATAGGGAGAAGGACTGACCCCCATATCTAGTAGAACACCAAGCCTTCCAAAGCTCCCACAGCACCGCCGCCGCCATAAGACGCTGGAAGCGTTGGAGGAAGGACTCCTTGGAGCATTTGAGGAAAAGGTGATGGAGCCAGTGAAGGAAAGACATTTCTGAACCCTTAGCCAGCTGGAAGAGTTGGCTTTATTAGCCTTATCTTGATTTTGATGATAACAAAAGACTAATGTGCTTTATGAGAATATTTCATAGTTCATATTTGTGAGGAAGATCATTGAAAGACTCAATAGATTCAAGCATAAAAAGGACGATATCTGAAGAAGAAAAA
>JAMKQA010008891.1:0-20205 GCA_024699735.1 Posidonia australis | reverse complement strand
AATCCTAGCATTTTCTACCAATTCCATGCTCTCTATTGCAAGGAGTGGAGATGCGTACCTGAGAAATGCTTCCGGCGATTCTCGACCGACTCCGGCGAACTCCGGCGCAACCACAGCCACAAGCAACCACAGTCCTCCCCTTCACTCCCTCGACCTCTTCCTCTCGCTCTGTCGGCGCACGTGAAAAGGGGATACAGGGGAAACAGAGGCGGTGGGGAGACGAGCGGAAAGGAAGAAGGGGAAGGAGAAGGAAGGAGAAGGAGAAATGAGGAGGAAAGGAAAGGAAGTGGAGGAAAAGTAGCGCCGCCGAAGAGGAAGGGAAAGGAAGAAGAAGGAAGGAGGAGAAAGCAACGGGTGGCGAGGAGAAGTGCAGTATGGTGCAACTTATAAAGCCTACGCCTGGAGTAGCTGAAAACGTGCCCACCTGCGCGTCTCAACCACCGACACACCACACAGCAACCAACCGCCAGCCACCACCAACGAGGCCAACTACAGGCCTCAACCACCAACGAGGCCAACTGCCAGTCTCAACCACAAGCCCACACACAAGCGGGCCCCACAAGCACAGGAACACGCAAAAAGAAGCCAGCCCACGAGGCCTAAGCCCAAAAGCACAAAACCACACAATGTGCCTCGAAACAGTAACACCTGTCCAGGAAATAAAATTCATAAAATGTAAATAATTACAAAATGAATTTTACAGGTGTTACATTATTATTTGTAAAAAATGATGCTTAATACTTTTTTTTATTATGAAATGGGCTTACAGGAAATAAAAAATGGAGGAGCGTAAAAACTTTTTAGAAGATGAAGAAGATTATTTTGATAGTGTTAATGCCTACAAATTATGTAAGTAATATAATGTTGGATATACTATGTACAAGCGACCATGTCGAACAGGTCCACTATTCAGACATCATTTCATAAAAGAGCTAATAGATGGCCATAAATTGTGATTATATAGGAGTTTTAGAATGCATCCTCCTATGTTCTTTAGACTTCGAGATATCTTGAAAGAGAGAGGGTTGATTAAGGATACCATGAATGCACTGAGCAGTCGACTATATGTCTTTCAGTACTTGCCTTGGGTACTCCTAATCATCAACTAGCCAAACATTTCCAACATTCTAGAGAAACAATTAGTCGTCACTTTAATGTTGTCTTGAGGGAAATAGTGGCTTTAAAGAAAGATTACACCAAACTTCCAAAAAGTAATAGAGTACTAGATTGTATTTGTAACCATGCCCGGCCTAGGGGTCCGACGTGGAGTCGTGCCAGAGAGAGGAGGCCACAGCCATGCCAAGATGGCGAAAGCGCAAGATAGGATGAGAACAGAAAGAAAAAGGAGTCACCACCTAGTCTTTTAAGTGAAAGACGAGGAAAACAACAAATAAATCACAAAAAGTGAATGAATGAGATGTAAACATGAAGGCCAGATGTCTACTAACCAGAAGACGGGTAAGGATTCCTATTACGCACGGGAAGGTGTTAGGCACCCCGTACGCCCGAGAAACTCGATCTTTCTAGCCTAATTCGCTTGCTTGAGGCTGAATGAATGTTTGCTATGCCTAGATTGTGTTCTAATCATGCTGACGAGAGTGCCAAGACAAGACTGGATGGATGCATGAAAGGGTACGCGAAAACTACGAAGAAATCCTCGTGAAATGATGAAATCGCAAAGTATGACACAACAAAGAAAATGACATGAAATGACAAGATTTCTGGTGAGAAGGACTCAGAAAATCATATAGGTCTCAAGAATGTCAAAAATGCAACAGACTCAAGTCGTTAGAATCAAAGAAAGCATCGCAGAAATCAAGGTGGGAAAACTACAAAGAAATCCACATAAAACAAGAAAACTGTGACATGTGAAGAAATTCACATAACATGACGATGTTTTTGTAAAGAATGGTTATGAAAACTATATTGATGTCAAGCGGATCAAAAATACAACAAACATAAATCCTTAGGAGTGCTGAAAACACCAAAGAAATCAAATGGAAAAATTGCAAAGAAATCTACATAAAATATGTAAATGGTGAGGTGAGAAGAAAATCACATAAAATCATGACATTTTTGTAAAGAATAGTTCATAAAACCAAACTGAGGTTGAAAAGATAGAAAGTGGGGTCAACCCGAGTCATCGAAATCATGGAAAAGGTCGTGAAAGTCAAAAAGGAAAAGTAATCCGTGGTGGGACCAATGTTGGCCTTCAGGTCTGTTAATATACGCCCTCGGGCGAAGAAATCCAAATCAAATCAAAAAATCCAAAAACATGGAATAAAGACAATCAAATCAAATATCAGATGAAGGAATCCGAAGACAGATGGGAGAAAAGTCCACGAAAGAATGCATGAAATGCAGACTTATCCAAAAAGAAAGGACTAATGTGCAAATACAGCAAAAACTATGTAAAATGCATGGAAATGTACCTAAATAGGTAAAGGATGCTAAGGAATGCTTTGGGCAGAGGTTATGCATGACTTAGTGTAATAATTGACACACATGTGCGTGAATTGATGACTTAGGGGCAATTTGGTCATTTTAGTGGTCAAATGTGATAAATGCATGCATGGAGATAATGCACGGTCTAAGGTATGCCAAAATGTATGAAAAATGTCAGGAAAAAAGAAAACTTGCAAAAGAAAAGGTCTTGAAACAATAAAACAATGTAAAAATAATGAAGGACAAGTATAGGGACCGAAACACAAAATTCACAAAAAAGGATGAAAACCTGGATCAAAATGCATTCAAAAACTTCTGCCCTTGTGTACAGATGATGGATCAAAGGAAAATGACAAAGGGATGTGAGAATTGTACTTAAATAATTCCTTGAAAACTCAAGGTCTAATTTACAAAATTCACAGAAAGGAAACGTTAATGGTTAAAAATGTGTATAAAAAGTCTTATCTTGATGCTAGGATGTAAAATTTAAATAAAATGTGGCTATGTGATGTGACATGTGTGAAAATTATACTTTTGGTAATTTCTTGAAAACCTAAGGTCTACTGTGCAAAATTCCCACATAGGATGCAAACCCGACAAAAAATGTGAAATCAGATACTCATTTATATTTCAAACATGGTTTTTTGAGGAAAACTTTATTCAAGTGATGATTTTACATGTACATGTGATCAATTAATGTGAAACATATTAAAATGTGATTTAAAATGCTACAAAAACTATCATTAATGATTTAAGAAAGTTTCAGGGACCTAGTTGTAAATTTTCTTGTTTAGAAAATATTATAGATTGAGTTTAGGGACTGATTTGCAAAATTTTAGGACCAAGATGTGATAAAACTTATGATTTTTACATGATCAGTGTAATTATGGATAACTTTAAGGTTAAAAATGCAAATTATACAAAGGAAACTCTTTTCAAAAAATCTTGGGTCAAAATGCAAAATCTCAGGACTTACATGTAAAGAAAACATGATCTCAAGGGTTTAAGTGTGATAAAAAATGTATGGAATGAACTGAAAATGCAATTAAAAGTTAAACAGGGCAAAATGTGCATTATTCACAATACAATTTTAAAATAAGAAAACATAGGGGTAACAAAATAAATTTTCAGGACTCATTTGCAAAGAAAACATGAATATAGGGGCCTAACTGTGAAGAAACAAACATACATGAGATTAAAAATGAAATTAAAACTTAAACAGGACAAAACAGGCAATATTTACAAAAATAATGAAAGAATGAAACTCATTTAAATCTTCAAGGACTTAAACACAAAACTACAGGACCTAAGTGTAATAAAAAAGGACCTAAAAGTAATAAAAAAGGACCATGATGTAAGAAAGGACCTAGATATAAGGAAAAAAGACTTGGCTGCAAGAAAAAAGGACCGGAAAGAAATTCTAGGGACCTATATGTAACGATTAGCAGGACTTATGTGTAATTATTAAAACTTAAAAGAAAAATTCCTAAACCTATTTGTTTCGAAGATCGCCAACGATCCCTCTCCAGTGCGAACTCCAGAGAGCCCCCAGCAACAGTGCAGCGGCGGGAAGGTGGTGGTGGTGGTGGTGGTCAAAAAAGCTAGGGGACTTCACGGGGAGCACCTCTAGGATAGTGGGCAAGATTGGGGAGGCCTGAGAGGCCTCCCCCACCTCGAGCTCCAACAAGCTACGACTGATGCCAGAGAAGACGATTGCGGAGGCTTCTTGGAGGCGGTGTGGAGGCTGGGCTGACGCGGCGAGCACTGGGGAAGCTCTGGGGAAGTGCTCGGAGGATTCCAATGGGGTCATTGGAGGCTAGGGTGGCCTAAAGGGCTCTCCCCAACTCGTGCTTCGACAATGGGTGCAGCTGCAACGACGGCAATTGTCCGGTGGCTGAAGCGACGTCGAGCCAGCATGGGGACGTTGGTGGTGATGTGGGGGAGCCCCTGGGTGTGGTCACGAGCTGTAGGGACCTCCGAAGGCTTCCAACGACCGCGCGGCGGAGGAGCGGCGATCGGAGGATGCAGCGACGTCGGCGTTTTGCTTCTGGCCATGGGAGGCCAACTGAAGCCTCCCCTGAGCAACGAGGCTCAGGGAGGAGGAGGAGGAAGAGAGGGGGAGGGCCCGTGGGCCCTCCCTTGGTCTAGGAGGGTTGAAACCTCGTTGGTGGTGGAGAACCCACCACCGGAGGAGGAAGAAGGTGGCACACAATGCCTTTAAACCACTAACACCTGACTCCAGTAGACTCAAATGAACTCTAATGATGATAAAAGTGATATGCGGTGTTAAATGGGGAAGGAATTACCTGGATGGTGGTCAGGTTGTCCTCCGGCGACAGCGACGGCACTCCCACGGCATGCTCTGGCTGCGAAGATCAGGGGATTTTGGGGATTAGTGAGGGGTCTGGGGAGATGGACTGGGTTTGGGGAGATGGCCAGAACTTGCTCTAGGTGCAGTGAGTGGAGGAAAAGGCTGTTGCAAGGGGTCATTCCGGTGGTCTCTCCGCTCTGTCTCCTTAGTTCAGATCTTTCTCTGGGTGGTTTCTCGAGCTTCTTAAGGGGTGGAAGGAGAGGTGATCGTGGGTGGTGGTTGCAATTGACCTGATCGTGGGAAGGAAGGAGTGGGAGGAGTGATGGATGCAGTTGGGGAAGAAGAAACACTGTTGATTTATTTTTCTTTGTTTCCTAAGTTGTTGGTTGATACATGAATGGATTGGTGTTGGGCTTAACGAGCCAAACTTTTGGGCTTTTGTTGTTACTTTTTTTTTTCTTTTGGTTTTTTGGCTTGGTTTTAGTATTTTTGTTTTGTTTTAAGTTTTTGGTTTTGTTTTAAGCTTTTTTAATTATTTGTTTTGGTGATTTTAATTAAATTTTGATTTTGTGATTTTGAAGTTTAATTGTTTTTAAATTAGGGTTTTTAGGAGTTTAAGTTTAATTACATGATTTTAAGTTAGGGTCTTTAGGGATTAATTAAATGATTTTAAATTAGGGTTTTTAGGATTTTAATTATTTTAGGGTTCTTGTGATTAAATTAATTTAGGGTTTTTTGTGATTTAATTAATTTGGGGTTTTTTATGATTTAATTTGTTGGTTTAAGGTTGGGATTTTCAGGATTTAAATTATTTTAGGGGTTTTTTAGGGTTTTGGATTTTAATTAGAGTTTTTTAGTTTAAATTTGGGTTTTCTTAGATTTTAATTAGGGTTTTTTAGTTTAATTGGAATTTTGAGTTTTAATTTTGGGTTTTCAGATTTTAATCATGATTTTTATTTTAATTAGGGTTTATGGGTTTTAATTGGAATTTTGAGATTAATTTAGGGTTTTCACTTGATTAATTTGGATTTTAAGTGGATTTAAGTGGATTTTGTATGATGTTGATTTTAAGTACAGTTTTACTTAATTAATTAGGGTTTTAATTGGATTTAGGTTGTTTTTGTTTAATTTTGGTTTTAATTAGAGTTTTACTTGATTAATTAGGGTTTTAAGTACATTTAGGTGAATTTTGTTCACTTTTGGTTTTAATTAGTCATTTTACTTGATTAATTAAGGTTTTTAATGGATTTAGGTTGATTTAGGTGGATTTTGGTTTTAATTAGTGGTTTTTGCTTGGATTAAGTTAGAATGGGCTTGTGTGGGCCTAATGGGCTTGTGTGGGCTTAAGTGGACTTGTGTGGACCTAGTGGGCTTGTGTAGGCCTAAGTGGGCTTATGTGGGCCTGTGTGGGCCTATGTGGGCCTAGTGGGCTTGCGTGTTTAGGGTTTTGATAGAGTTATGGTTTAGGGGTGGTGGTTGCAACCAGAGCATCTTCTAGAGGAGCCTGCTGCCAAGTAACTGCAAAATCGAGGTGTCTACAGATGCCCCTCCCTGAGCAAGGTCAAGGGACGAATGGAACCGAGACCGATGCTCAGGGTTGACAAGACACCCTGCTTGAGTCTGCGGGAGAGTAGTATTTACTGTAAGGCTGTGAACCACTTATTTGACGGAGGTACCGAAAGTCATGATTAGGGGCCATGCATGATGCTAATGCAAAGGGTTGACCCTGATGTCATGTAAAGCATGAGGGTGATGCTGATGCAAAGGATGATGCTGGTGACAAGCAGGTAACTTGCTAGCTCACGCAGTGGAGCGCGAGGCATTTCTACTCTCGTACCAAGGGATGCCGAGACTGCCGGGCTCGTCACTTGACAAGGCAACTTGGCAAATGACCGACTTTTGACCTGAATGGATGCACGGCAAGACATCAAACTCGCCGACTAAAGAAAGACTGATGACGGCTGTCAACTGGTTAGTTTGGGGGTATCAGTCGGCTCTTGACAAGATGACGGTCGTCAACCGGATAGTTCGAGGTATCAGCCAATGGAAAGGGGCATTAGATAAGACTATAAGGTTTGCAAACTGAGGGACAAAGTGTAATAAGTTGACGGACCTACCAACCAGTTAGTTTGGGTTATCTACCTAAGGAAAAAAGAGGAAGATAGATTGCTCTGATTCTGTCCATTCAAAGCAGAACTCAAAAACATAACGGGTGGCACCGAGATTCGCCCGTCCAGATCAAACCTAGGATGGGACCATCTAGACTCCGTCTGGTAGTCCAGAAGAAGATGGAAAAGGGTAACCTTGAATCCACCTGTCAGGGTCGGAATCCAAAGGCAGAGGAGGTGGCACCAAGATTCGTCTGTACAGATAAAACCTGGGATGGGACCATCTAAACTCCGTCCAATAGTCTAAAAGAAGATGAAAAAAGTGGCCTTGAATCTGCCTATCGAGGTCAGAATTCCAAGACAAGGGCTGACACCGAGATTCGTCCTGATCGAACCTGGGATGGGACCATCAAGACTCTGTCCGGTAGTCTAGAAGAAAATGGAAAGGTGGCCTTGATCTGCCAATCGAGGTCGGTATTCAAAGGCGAGGGGTGGCACTGAGATTCGTCCGTCCGGATCGAACCTGGGATGGGGCCATCTAGACTCTGTCCGGTAGTCCAGAAGAAGATGGAAAATTGGCCTTGAATCCGCCAATCAGGGTTGGAATTCAAAGGCAAAGGGGTGGCACCGAGATTCGTCCATCCAGATCGAACCTAGGATGGGACCATCTAGACTCCGTTCGGTAGTCTAGAAAAAAATCGAAAAGTGGCCTTGAATCCGCCTATCAGAGTCGAGATTCGTAGGCAAGGGGTGGCATCGAGATTCATCTGTCTGGATCAAACCTGGGACAGGATACTGGAATCCCTCGTACCTGGTACAGAAGCCTATGACGGCTTCGTTTGTCCAGGCTTTGGTGCCAAACTGAAATAATATTCTTGGCTATTTGTTGGATACACCCTAGCGCCAAGTCGATAGGAAGAAGAAGGCAGACGCTTGAACCAACCAAGCACACGTTACAGTCATGACAATTCCAGCTTCAAATCAACCATAAGCATCCAATCAAACTGATACAATTGTTTCAATGAACCTACTATAGTAATCAAATACGATGTAGTGATTATACTATTCAACAAATAGTATGGCACAGATATCAAGACTCTGCATCATCCCTGGACCTCTTAGAGCCTCTAGCATTGGTAAACATTGTATGGCTTGGAGGTGCTCCACAGATCGACTAGGTTTCTTCAATTTCGGCTTCATAATCAACTAAACAACCCTTCCCTTTTATGATTGTTAGGTTGTCTGATAGAATGGAGTCATTTAACAAACGTGGTAACTCCTTAGTCATGGCATAAGTGCTCAAAGGGTACTCCTGAAAACGAGCTGGCATTAACCCTTGAACGAAGGAATCTTGTTGGTATTTGAACTGCCGGATCACCCGAATTAGATGATACTCAACACCACCAGTCAGCCCCGGTAGGATGATAAGCTGCATGTCGGCAGTATTGAACAAAGCCTCGAAATTATAAGTTGCCGAGGGAATGATGCGCCAAGTCACCTTGTCTTTTGTCAAGCTCTCCAGCCGCTCATACTCCTTTTGAACTGATGTGGGGGTGCGAGCATGACCGCTTCGACAATAAGATTCAAAGGCTAACCGTTGAGGGCATAAGACCTCCACACCCAGATGAGCGGCCAACCACACCTGTACAAAAGCTCCGCAACCATAGAAGTGTCGATAATGACATAATGACCGGTCTAGGGCCCGGTAAATCTCTGCCAGGATAACTGGAGCCAAGTCCATTCGATGGGTTACCACTACCAAAGCGATCTCTGCAACCTCGATGCTCACAACGGTCCGACCATGGTTGAAAACTAGCTCGCCTATGAAGCGGACCACAAAACCTTTCAGCCATAGCTCATCACCCAGGGTGGCGCGCATCTCGACCACCTTGTCAAAGTATGCCAATTGTAACATTAGAGTTGGCCCATCAGTATAGATGAATTGACGACCACAATCGCTGGTTGACAGGCCAGTCAGTTCACTCAATACTGAGGAGTATCCGTCTCGCCGCATAAACACAGTAGGCCCCATAAGCTTATGCAGGCAATAGATCTGGCGGACTTCCTCCAAAGTGGGAGTCAATTCAATTCTTCCGAAGTGGAATACATGGGTAGCAGGCTTCTAGAAGCGGGCAACTGCACACAAAAGATATCGAGAAACCTCCACATTTGCAATGCCCAAGAACTTCGAGGGGATACCCCAAGTTCGCAGCTTGTTACGATCGTTGTTCGTCAATTTCCCTATCCATAGCCAAAGAACATCTGAGCAATGTGGTGGTACAACCATCGTGGGGAAACCCATGATCGAATAGGGAAGCTTCAGCTTTTTCTTGACTCGGGCCACACCAAACTGAGAAGAAGAACTTATGCAAAACATCATCAAAATATTTACTTTCGATTAGACAGGGGCTTTGTTCCATACAATCACATTTTAAGAAGTCCAACGTAGATAAAACAGCTGCATAAATGCTTTTGAAATTAAGGAAGAGTAATCCAAGGCTGTGGAAACCATTCAATGACCATCAGTACATAGCAATCCAAACTACAGGCTATTAAGCGGTTTAACTCGGGCACCAAGCCTCGAGAAAAGATCCATGCCACCAACCAGACCAGATCAAGTGTCAAATCTGTGAGAATTAGCCATCAAACCCTGATGGCCGAGATTGTTTGGTGACAGAGTCGACATTGAGTATTCAAGGAATCAACTGTTCCACTTAACCCCAAGAGGAATACAATAGGATTCAACGATACTATTTACACAGCTGGAATGATTACTCTGAAGCTTTGTACAAGACATGGAAAGGATGTTGCTAATTCTGTAGGAACAAGGCCGAGGTCGAAAGTTGTGGTTATAACCCCCCAATACTCCGCCATGAATCGTCGTGTTTTGTGATTCATCTCTCTTGGATTTACCAGAGATCCTGTTCTAATCTTGGAGGGATAAGGTTGCTGGTGTCCTCGTCCATGGGCTCGAGCAACAAAGTGGTCAACGTGTCTTATATGAAGATACTGTCCCAAAGTGGGTCAACCAATAGGCAGTCGACATGCCCCTGGTTGACATGGGAGGTTATCACCATAAAGGCAACTGGCATGCCCCTGGTGTATAGCAACCTCCGTTAGATTTTTAGCCAAAGAGAAGCTAACATGCCCCTGGCTTAAGACCTAGCACGACCTTGCAAAGTGAATGAATGATAATGAATGCAGGAATGGTAGTGTCATATTATATCACCCTCAGAACTTTGGAACGCTAATAACACCTGTTATAAGAAGAGGGGAAGACCTCGATTCACAAGACACTACCCAGACTTCTAAGCTGTTGGTGGCTCTCAAGAATGGGTAATTCAGTAGGTTAGCCTCCGTGCCAAACTCTTGGGGACTTAACCTACTTTTTAACTTTTGACTCCTTTCTTTTCTCCCTCTTAGGCTTGTAGGCTCGCTATAACCCTTGTTTTGGGGGGTAATGGGCATCCGGATTTGGAGGGAACTGTTGGAATTATATGTGAGGGGTGGCTAGTCCCTTTAGTCATTTAGATTCTTTGGATGCTTGCTTCAACTCCTCCCCAAGGTATGTGATAGGGGTAGGGTTGACCTACTTGCCTCTCTCAATTTGAGCTAGCTTCTGTCTTCGACTTCTGTCTCCTTTTTTCTTTTGTGTCCTTGTAGATGTATTTATTTTTCAATTTGGCTCACACTCATGCTCACCCCAAACATTTTGTCTCCCTCTGGAGGTATAAGTCCCCATGGGAGTTTGGACATTTCGCATGACCATGGTTGGGTGGTGACTCCCTTGCCTGCTAGAAGGTCTAGGTAGTATCAACTAAAGAGGCGTAATCCTTTCCAGACAGGCAAGCCGTTCCGATTTTCATCATCAGGCTTTGGTGCGGATGCACCGATGCATGGATGCATGTTTTTTTTTTTGATGCAATGCATGCGTAATGAGTGCAAAAGGAAAAAAACATGAGCTCGAGAAAAAGCAAAAATGTGTGAATAGAACGAATAAAACATGTGTGAATGCAGCTAGAGTGCTTTGCAAGGTAAGGATACGGCTCTCCATCATTGGTAGTACTTCTTTAGGTAAAACGAATTGACCGGCTTTGACTGCTCAATGTGGTCCATGTCTTCAAGGATTACCGCTCCCTCGGAGAATACTTGTTTGATGATATAAGGGCCACGCCAATTGGGTCTGAATTTGCCACGGGAGTTAGGGAGATGGATGGCCCGTAAGACCAAGTCTCTAGGCGCAAAACCCCTGGGACGGACTTTCTTCTGATAGGATCTTGCCATCCTCCTTTCATAACACTGAGCATGGTGTAGGGCCTGCAGTCGATGTTCATCTATCAAATTCAATCGATCGCCCAACCATTCAGCCTCTTCTAGTTCCACTTCTTTCAAGATTCTCAATGAAGGGATTTCCACCTCGATCGGTAGCATGGCCTCCATGCCATACACTAAAGAAAAAGGTGTGGCGCCTGTGGATGTCCGGATAGAAGTTTGATATGCCCACAATGCATAAGGAAGCTTTTCATGCCAATCCTTGTGAGTCTCTGCCATCCTTTTCAGTATCTTCGTAATGTTCTTGTTGGTTGACTCAATCGCTCCATTCATCTGGGGACGGTAAGGTGAAGATCGGTGATGCTTAATGTGGAAATTCTGTAAATAATCTTCAACCCTCTTGGCTATAAAGTTCTTACCATTATCTGATATTATTGCTTGCGGGACCCCATATCGGGATATGATGTTATTCTTCAAGAACTTCTCTGTTACTGCAGCAGTAACTGTCTTGTATGACGCCGCCTCAACCCACTTTGTGAAGTAATCAATGGCCACTAAAATGAAACAATGCCCATTAGATGCTGCCGGATGAATGGCACTGACAACGTCAATTCCCCGGGTGGAGAAAGGCCATGGTGACGACATGCTGTGAAGTTGTTGAGGAGGAGCATGGATTAGATTCCTGTGGATTTGGCAGGCGTGACACCTTCGCACAAACTAACAGCAATCTGCCTCCATGGTCGACCAATAATAGCCTTGCAGCATGATCTTCTTGGCTAACAGAACTTCATTCATGTGTGGCCTACATTTCCCAGCATGGATTTGTAACATAACGGCATCAGCCTCCTTCTTATCCAAGCATCTCAAGAGCATTTGGTTAAAAGACCTCCGGTACAAATGACTGGCCCCGAGTACATAGCTGGATGCCAAGCGCTTCAGTGTCCTTGCTTCTGTTGCTGACACATGAGGAGGGAGGTTCCCAGTTTCTAGAAGAACCTTAATGTCATGGTACCACGGGAGCTCTTCCTATGGGTCTACTTCTTCTATGCTCATGCAGTGTGCTGGTTGATCCATACATGTAACTGACACATCTACTGCACGGTCTTCTGGTATCGAGAGCCAAGATGCTAAGGTTACCAAAGCATCTGCGTAGGCATTCTTGGCCCTATTCATAAAGGAAAAATGAACCTCCTGGAATTTTGCCACAAGCTTCATAAGATAGGCATAGTATTGGATGAGCTTTTGATCCTTTGTCTTCTAGTCGCCTTTGACCTGTGCGATAACCAGCATGGCATCACCATGCACAAGTAACTTGCAAACACCATGCTCTAAGGGCATCTGAAGTCCCATTATGCACGCCTCATATTCAGCTTCATTATTTGTGCATTTGAAAATTAATTTTCTTGCATAAGGAGTCATCTGGCCTTAGGGGGCTACCAATACGGCTCCAATGCCCATTCCCTATTTGTTGACTACGCCATCAAAGTATAAGTGTCATTGATCCTTCTCTTCAGCTATCTCCGATTCATCATCATTATCCTCGACGAACAGCACATCTTTGTCTGGAAATTGGGTCCATAAAAGTTGGTACTCTGGTATACGTAGCTCAGCCAGATGGCCTACCACTGCTAGTCCCTTTATGGATTTTTGTGTGACAAAGGTGATGTCATATTAGGACAACAACACCTGCCACTTCACACACCGTCCTACAAGCGCCGGCTTCTGGAGTAAATACTTCATAGGGTCATAGAGACAAAGAAGCAGGACTGGGTATGCCATCATATAATGCCTTAGGCGTTGAGCTGCCCAAACTAGAGATAAGCAAACCTTCTCTATGGTAGTGTATCTGACCTCGCAATCATTGAACTTCTTACTCGGATAATATATCGCACTTTCCTTGCAACCAGATTCATCATGTTGGCCCAATACTGCTCCCATGGAATGGTGGGTTACGAATAGATAAACCAGTAGGGGCCGCCCTAGCTCTGGTAGGACCAAAACTAGAGGTCTAGCTAACAACTGCTTGATCTTGTCAAAGACTGCCTGACATTCCTCGTTCCAACCGATCAGTGCATTCTTCCTCAGGAGTTTGAAGATTGGCTCCTAGATTGGTATGAGCTGTGCTATGAACCGGTTGATATATTGCAGGCGACCCAACAGTCCTCTGACTTCTTTCTCCGTAGTTGGGGGAGGCATGTCAATTATGGCCCGGGCCTTATCTAGATTGACCTCGATCCCCCTCTGGCTGATGATGTGGCCAAGAAGCTTGCCAGATGAAAACCCAAAGGCACATTTACTGGGGTTAAGGAGAAGCTTGTACTTACGCAAACGATCGAATAACTTCCTCAGGCAGGCTAGATGATCCTCGGGCTCTTTGGATTTAGCTATCATATCATCAACATAAACTTCGACCTCTTGGTGCATGAGGTCATGGAATAGCACTGTCATAGCTCTCTGATATGTAGCCCTTGCATTCTTGAGCCCAAATGGCATCACCTTATAACAGAAGATTCCCCATGGGGTGATGAATGATGTCTTTTCCATATCTTCCTCAGCCATCTTGATCTGATTGTAGCCTGAGAATCCATCCATAAATGATAGCATTTTATGGCCAGTTGTATTGTCAACAAGGATGTCAATGTGAGGTAGTAGGAAGTCGTCCTTCGAACTCACCCAGTTGAGATCTTTATAATCAATGCACATACGAATCCGTCCATCCTTCTTTGGGACTGGGACGACGTTTGCAAGCCATTCTAGGTACAAGACGACTTTAAGGAAGTTCACCTTATGCTGCTTCATAAGTTCTTCCTTAAGTTTAAGCAGCCACTAGGGTTGCCATCTTCTGAGCTTTTGCTTGATAGGCTTGACATCTGGATTCAATGGCAGATTGTGTACTGCTACCTCTACATCCAGACCGACCATGTCACTGTAAGTCCAGGCAAAGACATATATGTATTCCTTGAGGAAGGCGATGAATTCTACCCTCAACTGCGGGGTGAGCTTAGCACTGATGCACAATTCTTTGACATCGTCAGCGGTCTCAATGTTCACGAGCTCGGTCTCCTCCTCCACATGGAGATTCGGGCCTTCGGGTCGTTATCATGGTGTTGGAATTCCGCTAGCACGTCGTCATCCCCAGGTGCGCCATTGTCATCCTCCTCTTCATAGGCCACGAGCTCGGACAACATCTCCTTCTGGAAGGTAGGATCCACTATATCGAAGGTGCAAATCTGCTTTGATGCCTGGCCTTTTTGGCGTCGAAGGAGAGTTACACTGACCCTCGTATTCTTGTACTGGCGGCAAGCAATCTCTGTGTCACCCTATTTTGTATCGTCTCGAGTCAAATGTTTCTTGACTCTCTGATACTGCTTCATCATTTATTGCAGATTTTTTTGGGTTTTCCATATTTTCTATTTTTTTGGGGTTTTCTTTGCTATTTACAAGGGGTACTGCTGATTGGCAACTGTCCTGTTGCTGACTGATTAGAGTGAAGCCGCCTACGTTCTTCCCTGAGCTCACCTCACGATCTTTTTTTTTTGGCCCCCACCTTGCGTAAGGTGGGGCTTGGGCTGTTGGTACCATCTAAACCCGCCTCCCGGCTACTGAGTGATTAACTCGTCTGGTCTAGAGTAAACTATCTCTTCTCCTTCTTTCAGAACCATGATAGTGGAATGGTCTTGGGTTTGTCGTGGCGAGGGAGAGGCTGCTTCAATCATTGCCACCTTGCCTTTCCGGCACCTCACTTCCTCTATGGTATCCTCTGCCAAAACGGCGAGCTGCTCATGAAATAAAACTTCCATGCTTTGGAGCACCTCGTCCATCTGTGCCTCCACAACTGCTCCTTCATCCTCGTCAGATGCGAGATCCACATAATATGCACCCTCTGGACCATCACCAGTGGATGTCAATGGTACTGTGCAGGGATCGGTGCTCCACGCCAATAATTGGATCTGGGCGGGCATTACTTGCGTCAGAGTGTGTTGGGAAAGAGGATCTGTCACATGATGTCCAACGGAGGCTTCACGACTTGCCTCTGGGATCACTGTTGTGACGGAGGTCGTGGTGGGAACTAATGCTGAAGCTAGAACTATTGTTGATACAGTGACTGGAGCTGTGGTTATGGTTGAAACTAGAGTTGTCATGTCTAGCATCATGACTGTACGGCTGGAACTGATACGGCTGGAACTGATACTGCGGTGACTGGAGTTGAAACTATAGTGGGAACTAAAACCGCGGTGGGAACTGAAACCACAATGGCTGGAACCGTAATTGCGGTGGGAACTGGAATTGCAGTGGGAACTGACACTGTGGTGGGAACTGAAACTACTGTGGGAGCTGAAACTGTCATGGCTGGAACTGATACTGTGGCTACATCTTCTTCGGAAAAGTAGTCCTCGATGCTTACGCATTCGACTGCACTTGACAGAATGTCTCACTTTAACTCTGTCGAGTCTGAACTCTGCCTAGGATTGAGAATGCCTGCACTAGCAAAGTTAGGGCAAACGAGAGAGTGGTTCGGCTTTGATTTCCGCAAGTGTCGAGAACTTTCTTCTTGACACAGCTGTTCATAACCGAGTCCTTCTCGATCTTTTCGCTCCTCAGTGGCAATAGGTTCCGCGAACCCTTGACCATACTTCCTGAGAGGTGTCCCCTTCTCATTTCCCCAACGATGACATAAATTCTTGACCATCTTGTAGGGGTTGCTACAGACCGGTGGGTAGCTGTCACGTTCAAATTTGGGAATGAAATTAACCGGCTCAAACCGATTAACCCAGAATAGAAGATCTGAGAGCTTGGAGTCAAAGGAGACAGTCTGGTGAGACAAGGTTGACACTACATCAATCTTCTCCTTCTCAATGTTTTCAACCATGACGGGATGACCTAATGCTTGTGGAGCCAAGGGCACCCAAGCAGAAGATTAAATGAAGGTTCAAGATCCACGACGTAGAATTCCACGTCAAACTCAGTCGGACCGATGACAAGAGGGATTACCAACAAGCCTAACGCATCATGGTGCGTTTTGTCGAACGACGTCATTCCTTTTACCACTGGCACAATATCCTCGTCTTTGAATCCGAGCTTACATGCTGTACGCAAGGGGCAGACATTTACGTTAGTGCCATTAACGACCAAGGTAAGGGGAATGCGGAAGTTATTAAACTGAACGGTTACGAACAATGGCTGGTTGTGATTAATCCCTGCTGGAGGTAACTCTTGGGACGTGAAGGAGATAACCTAAGGTGTGGCAATCATACCTACCATTGTCTCTAGGGCTGCAGGTTCTATAGTGGGGGATACATGGGCGGCCTTGAAAATTTGGAGGAAAGCCTCTCGAGGCTCGGCCGACGTGTGAATCAAGTCCCAAATGGAAATATCAGCCTTTACGTTCTTAAGTTGAGCAGTGATGTCGGCTACAGGCTTGGCTGTGGTCGAAGAGGACTTTGTCAAGGCTTCCTCAATGGTGGGCTTCACTAGATGACTTTCTAACTGTGGTGGATCTACATTATGCTAGGTTTGCTTAGCCTTAGGTGGTGGGACCCTGTATACCCACCCCGAACGTGTGATCTCGCCACACATCTCTGTGGCATAGTCATAGGGCATGAGATGGGTATTCTGAGTCAAATTAATGACCACCGGTGCCCTAGTGACCTGCTCTAGCCGGACAAAGGGTAGGCTTGCATCTGGTAAGACTGGTAGGGATACAGGTTGGGGAGACTGTGTGGTGGAATGAACTAGCAGGGTGACTGGTGCCATAGATGGAGGGGGTTGTGCTAGTAGGGTCACTGATGTGCTTGGTAAGGGTGAGTGTGCTAACAGGATTGCTGGAGCACTAGGAGATGGTGGGTGTGCTAACGGGATTGTTGGATATTCTAGTCTGGCGGTGAGTTGGATCATATTCACCATGGAGCTTGAACCTTCGAGAAAAGAGTGATACAAAGACTGTGGAAACAGGGTAGACAAATCATGAATCAAATCCAAAGGGTCCAATGTGGGAACATTGGATGGGGTGAGAAAGAGAGCATGGATCCCAAAGGTCCCTGGAGCATTTGGACGGTCATGCTCGGGGAGAGGCTGTCTAACAATGCTAGGGGGATCAGGGACAGATGCAGATGGTTGTGTTCGTGCTGGTGTTGACTCCATCTGTTGAGTGTGAATGACAATGACCTTATTGTCAATCAAGTCCTAAATAGCATGCCAAAGTGCGAAGCAAATATCCGTCGCGTGCCCCGCGGAGTGATGGAAGTTGCTGAATAAGTCTGCCTTGTACCACACTGGCAGTGGATGCGACGGTGGACGGACTTCCAGGAACTTCAAGAGTGACTGTGCCATTGGGAGGACGACGCTCAAGGGCTCGACTAGAGGTGTAAAGCAGCGCTCTAGGTGGCACGGTCATGCCTGACCTTGGTACGGTCTTGGCCTTGCCGGTGTGACGGGATACACTGGCTCGGCGACAGTGGTAATGTGAGAGCTGTGTGGGTGTATAAAGTGCTGCTGAGATGGGCGTCCCGTGTCAACAGGCGCTGTGGGAGGTCCAACGTATGCAACGGCATTCCAAGGGGGATCCCTCCTCTTATTGGTGTTACCATTTATGCCAAAGCTTGTGTTGCTACCACTTGTTCCTGGGACAGAAGCAGGGGACGCGGCTTGTTTGGCAAATGCTGTGAGCGCGGGGAAGCTGCCACTACACAGTGAACTTTCAACGCGAGTGCTTGCACGAATTAGTGATGTGAAAGTGGTGATGGGTTGTATGCTAAGCAGGGCCCTAGTGGCTGGCTGCGCTCCCAGGATAACCATCTCAATGGATTCCTCATCAGAGGGTTTATCCCGAACTTGTGAAGCGAGAGCGCGCCAACGCCCAACATACTCTCCAAATGATTCGTGGGGCTTCTGCTTGGTAGCGGCAAGGTCCTCACGCTTAGGGACCAAGTCGAAGTTAAAGGAGTATTGTTCCAGGAATGCCCGACTAAGGTCGTTCAAAGTCTTTATCCGGGCCATATCTAGAGAGGTAAACCATTTCAGTGCAGGACCAGTTAGACTTTTCTGGAAAAGACGGATCAGTAACCTCTCATCAGCTTGGAGCTGTGCAAGATCTCCACAGTACACCCTTAAATGCGAGATAGAGCAACCCTTACCATTGTACTTTTCGAAATCCGAGACTTGGAAGTTCGATGGGAGAGTAGCCTCTGATAAATAGCAAAGGTCCCAGAATTGGTAGGTCTGGCAGTCTCCTCCCTGCACTTGTCGAAGTGCTTTCTCAAGATCGCCCACCCTGGCATGGAGGGCATCTGAAGTGGCTGATGAGGGTGATGCAATCGAGGTGGGTCCTACATACGCCACATGGGGCGCACTGAGGTGCTCCTTCGGATCCACCATCGCGTCTCTTGGTGTCAGTGCACGATGGTTGGCATACCCATGTGTTCGTGCAAAGTGTTGTGGGGGTATGTAGAAACCTGGTTCTAATGCAAGAAGGGAAGGGGAGATGCATGATGTGCGAAGTGAGGTGCAGTGTGAGTGGGGTACAGTTGTTGTCCTGAGACGGATCCTGGGAATGAGACATGAGGGTGCTGTGCCCCTGCCAAACCTAAAGGCTGGCCACCAGGTGCATAGGAGAAATGCTGTGTGGTGGCTTGTGAGGAAGCTATAATCAGAACCAGTCCCATCACCACTGAAGTCGAAAGAAGCTAGGGAGATGGCCGAAGAGGTAGTGCAGTGGGTGTGGCATGATATGCAGGCGTCGACAACATAGGGACCTCTGGAACCACCGGAGGAGTAGCAGAAGCTGGAAGGATGTAGAAACCCATGCCCTGTAGCTTTTGAGCGAGCTCAAGAAGTTGTTGGTCATGGTGGGTAAGAGACTCGTCGGTAGCAGTACCAGAAGCCACAGTAAAAGGCGTAGAGGATCCAAGTGGAGGTGGGACTTCAGACTGTTCAGCAGAGAGAGATCCTATCAAAGAGGTCGCCGTAGGTAGCTAGGTGCTAAAAGTAGCTAATCCAACCAGAGGATAAGACAAGGGATGGGTCTCTGGAATGTGTGTGGCCGTCAAAGTGACGACCTCGATGACTGGCTCTGCAGTGGACTAAGCCTACCAGTTTCCAGTGCCTGAGGAATTCCCGACCATCAAGAAACGACTGCCGAGAGGAGTGGCTGAAGAAATCAGTGTCAAAGGAGGGACAGCAAAGGTAGTCACCTCAAGAGCTACAGAAGTCAAAGGCTCACTGGGACGCTGGGCCATGGTGGAACGAGAGCGAGTGAGAATCAGATTGCGGCGATAAGGCCAAGGACGGATCCTAGGACGAGCTATCGTCAGCGGCGACGAATAACACAGAAAAGGATGGACGAGATCTGTCACCAAAGGGGAACATGAAACATGGACGCTCGAGATCCGATAGAGGAACTCGCTCGCTAACCTGTAAGAAACAAACAGGCATCAGGGAAACCTGATGTGAGTAAAACAAGACATAAATGCAATGTTCTTAAGGTGGCACGAATGCACATGCATATGGATGCAACTATTATGCGCTCTCTCACCATCTATGTGTGTCCTAGTAAGTTGTCTACTCTAGACTCTCTCAGGGGCATGCTGGTCTCCGACTCAAGGCAAGAAAGTAAGGTCCCTGCTCTAAATCCTAGCCAAGGCACAAGCAGTGAATGAGTGGTGCGTTGGTGGCCTCATCTCCTGCAATAGCATGGAGTTGTACCCTCTATTAGCACCGACACGACCCCGGACAAGGGGGGACAAACTAGCAATACGTCCCACACCAAAGCCATAGAACGAGTTACCAGAACTGTCCTTCACAAACTGTAGGTGGACCCATGGGAGAAGAATGCATGCACTAATATGAATGAATCATGCATGTATGCTTGGTGTCTTTTACTTGCATTTTATTAACCAGTGGGGTTCAAATTGGTCTCTAGTTCTGCCTTATTAATTGTTCTCTGAGTTTGTGTGTTTTATTTTAACCAGAAGGGGGAAACAAACATGTCTCTACTCTCCTAGGCATGTCAAGTGCGAAAGGGGAAGAAAACACACAAGTAAGGCAAGCAAGCAAGCAAACAACAAACAAAAG
>JAMKQA010008890.1:0-15961 GCA_024699735.1 Posidonia australis | reverse complement strand
TGGGAGACGGCGGAGGTGTGAAGGAGAACGAGAACCCTCGCCGGAAGATGGTCCGAGATGCCGCCGCTCTCAACGCCGCCATCGCGTCCAGAACCCTCCTTGGTCCTCTACTGCCCTACCACTGTCCCATGCTGCCACCATTGACCGGCCCTGGATTTCCCTACTTGTGGCTTGACACTACGAAGACTGGACCGGGTTCCTCCTTGTTGGGCCCAATATCGGGTTTCCTCGATGCTATCACTAAAGTCGAACTCATCTCGTGTTTGTTCGAGTTATCTCGACGAGTATTGTTTTTGTTGAATAAGAAATTTTGATATGTTCTTTATTTTAACAGACAGGTAAAAATTTCGGACTTCCCACCAATCAATGCAACCTCCTCCAATAAAGAACTTGATTCTGGTTTCATCTGTCAGGATTTCGACATATCGAATTTCTCGTAGACAAGACACACTCCTGTTCCGTAACGACGGAATTCGTCTAAAATAGAAGTTCCGATCGGACCTCCCAAACATTCATCAACAATTTCCATAAAATCATAAGAGAAGGAAGAGAGGTTGGGGGAAAGACAATCAAGTTTGGTTTTACTAATAACACAAAAGTCATTTTTTGTAAATCCTCATAAGGTTCCTAATGGCTCGACATTTGGAACTACTACCACGAGTTAGTAAAAATATAAACACCAAAATACTTGTGGGTGAAAAGAAGGGTTACCACAGATAAGGAAACGTTATAGTATTTATCAATAAATAAATAATGTTGTTTCAATAAAATAAAAGATCTTCAACAATCAATATCTAAGTTCAACATCAAAAAAAGATTAAAAGTCACCTAATCTAGATAAATCTATTTTCAATTTAGTTTAAGATTACAACCCACACAAATGGTTAAGAGTAGTGCTCTACTCTTTAGCAAAACCTACAGTATAATAACACTACAACTAAAATTGATGACAACTCAGTATGCAATTTACATATATATGAATAAAACATCAAGATTCAATATAAAACGGCATAATAAACTATCTACGTGACCATTATCATATTATAATTAAATACTTCTTATTAGATAATAATTGATCAATAACATCCATTACTACAATGTAATTTATTATTGAGTCAAATGAAATTGTGCATAAATGTACAACTAAAATGATTGTCCATCCTTCACGTATAATTGCAGGATAACAATCTAACAGTGATTGACCATTCACGTATAATTTATTAACTGTGCATTTGTGTATAATTTCATTTTATCCTTTATTATTTCTCACTTATCTCAATAAAATAATGTCCAATCACAAATATTTTGACCGTTTGATTGAATAACTAGCTTGTTCATAACCATGCATTATAATTAATGTGTAGTTAATTATTTACATATTCAACATTATATCTTACAATTACATCAATTAAAAATCCCATGGACTTCCCACCGTCGACATATGTGCAGCCTTTGAGTTGTCATATGAGTATATGACACACCTTTATATGCCAGTAATTTTAATTTTAATTCTACCTTAATCAAACTCTTGTGATGGTTTCATATGATAGCTTGTATATTTACGATGGACGTCAGATTTGAATAAATGGACTTACGTTGCCACATGGATTTTTCAAAAAAAAAGATCCCATATAAAACGTCGTCAGCCTAACATTAGCCTTTTAGAGCTAATATACTCTACAGAGTAAATCTTGTGTTAAGATCGAGTCGATTAATTAATTTCTCATTTTATATTTAATTGATTATGTTCTTTTTTACTTCTCACTCATGGACCACTTCTAGTGTAATGCAATATTATTTGTAATACCTATTGCTTAGTGTAAGTAATTGTTAATATTAATTGTGTCTGCATTATTACTAATAATTCAGATTTTATATATTCATAAAAAAAATAATTTTAAACTTAAGACTTATTATTCAAACTTGTAATTTCCATAACATATAGTATATATGACAAATAAGTGAAACATATCAAGATTATACATGTAAAATGCATATGATATTATTGTAAGATAGATGAAACAAATGGTTACAGGGTTAATATAACATGTGCAAGATTTAAGGAGACAAGAGCTATTGCTAGATATTTATCATGTGAACATTTTTTGGTAATGGTAAGTAGTATTAGATATTTATCTCAAGGAAAAAATCCAAGGGAATTAAGAGACCAGAGTTCACAAAAATCACAAAAAAAGAATAAGACAATGTTCTTGCCAATATTACAGACCAACGCCAGCAAAATTGGGAATCAAGTTCAAAAATTAGAATGAAACTAATGAAGTTATAGCCCCATGTCATCAACAGGAGCAGATTGATGAAGGTTGGTGTCAGTAGCAGGGTGAGAAGCATCAGAAGAAGCGGATCGGATTGCAGACAAAACAACTTTCATAGAGGATAATTAATTCCTCAGATCCTCTTTCTCAAACCCTGGTAGAAGAGCATCTAACCATAGATTCATTAGTCCAATGATATCCAAAATAATAAGATAAGAAGATTTAAAAGAGCCACGAAAAATTCTGTTGTTTCTTTCTTTCCAGGTTACCCAGAAAATAACTTGGATCAAGACATACCAGCTGCAATTATTTAAATTGAACTTAAGTGCAGGTTTATGCTAAAATAAATAGTCCAAATTATAAAAGCCATGATATAAATCTGACACCATGAAGAACTGCCATATCTGAGAAACGTATGCACAGAACATAAATAAATGATTATTAGATTCAACATTTAGATTGCAAAAAATGCAGTTAGTAGACTCAGCCCAGTCTCTTTTGGCCAAGTTCTCTTTTGTAAGATTCCTATTGTGAAGTACAAGCCAAGAAAATAACTTAACTTTGAGCGGTACCCAAGTCTGCCATACCTGCTTGAATAAGTGGAATCTTAAGCCATCATCATTCAGAATATTGTAACAAGAATTAACAGAGAATTTAGAAGAAGATGTAAGGATCCAGGAGATGTCGTCCCTCTCCACCCCCAATGGAGCGGAGAGGATAATATGTACCAACGTGTCCAGTTGGGATTGCAAGATATTGCATTCATTTAGCTGGACCTTATATAGATCAAACAGCATATTAAAGTCAATCCCAGCTATCTCACAAATTTTTTTAACGGAAGCTTTTCTCCATCTACAAATAGAAAAGAGTTGAGGAAGCAGATACTTTAATTTATTGTCATTCCATCATATATGTTCCCAGAATAAGGTATAATTATGAGCCCTAAACAGGATTGGAAGCAACATAGAATGCGCTTAATATTTATAATGTTATCAGCCCCATTAGCTAGGAATAATATAGTATCGTCCGCATATTGGATGTTAAGAACATGAGATCCTCCATGCGGGAATTGAATACCTTGGATGAGATTGTGACTTAATGGAAGCTGTAACATGCGATTCAAGATACGAGTAACAATGATGAAGAGTAAGGGGGATAAAGGATCCCCCTGCCTCAACTCATTGGAAGTTCCAAAAAAATCATGAGATGTGTCATTAAGAAGTATGAAAAATTTTGCAGAGGAGATGCACATCTTAATCCATGAAATCCATTCCCCTTCAAATCCTAACCCCTGCAGGGAATCAAGGAGGAATCCCCAGTTTACCTTATGAAAGGCCTTCTCGAAGTCCAACTTCAGGATAAAACCTGAGGTATTGGAGGACTTCACGAAATGAATAATTTCCTGGACTACTAGAATATTGACCACGAATAATAATTAAATATGACTTCTCATGTAATATGCTACGAATTCGTGGACACGCTTTACTTTCAACCTTACAATAGTTAACACGTATTTTTTTTTTGATAACAGTAAAGCATACCATCTCCTAATATTGATTAGGATCAAAACAATGTTCTAATTCAACACCTACAATGATTATTATTCTTTTCATTTTTCTATATATCCACACAAATACATATAAAAATACAAAGACATTCACCATAATATTCAATCATATATAATAACATTAATACAAACATTTATCATATAATTTATATTTTAATCTACAATATTTTGAACATTAAATATACAAGTATTTAATCTCAACACCGAGTCCACCTGATTTCTTTTGGTTATAACTATATTAATAATGCATACCCTACCAATAGACATGGAAAACGGGCAGGGCCAGCCCAGGCCCGCTCGGCCCAGTCCGGGCCTGGAAAAATCACTTGTGGGCCGGACCGGGCCAAACGGGCAGGTTGCCCCGGCCCGCGGACTAGGCCCAGTTTGGCCCACGAAGCAGTCCGGGCGGGGCCGGCCTCGCATAGTGGGAAAAAATTGCAGTTGGCCCGTGGGCCCGACCCGAATGCGGGCCATGGGCTGTGCCGGGCCCATGGCCTGTTGCGGCCGGTCGGGCCATCGGTCGGGCCGGCCCGGCCCAAATTCCATGTTTACCTACCAACTCTTGCTTACGCATACCTCTTCCTCTCTTTTTTGGGTTTTTTTTTTCTTTCAATTTCCTTTTTGGTGAAACCACAAAGCTCTGATCAAGACAACTTGAGTTGGTTTAAACTAGTTGTTTTAGCTCAAACAAACGTGCCCTGTTTTTCATTTTTTAATTTTGAACGGAGATTTTCAATAGGTTTGTTTATTGGGCTCATCGGCCCAACTGATTATTTTTGTCGTATGGTCATCACTCCAACAGGTCCACTAGTCATTAATGTAGTTAAAAATAGACTTTATTCTTATTTTGAAACCTTGGGAGCTTCTATCTAATGCCCACGTATATAAATTTAGCCTCATCCTTGTGGCTTGTTCGCTCCAGACCCTTACATAAAATATCTTGGTGCATTTTCTTTCTTATTGGTAGGGTTGGACACTTGGACTAACTTTGGTGCCAACCAGCATAAAGAATAAGAATACATGAGCTTGATGCATTACTTATTTATTTTGTTTGTTTACGTTTGCTTATGAGTTTTACGCTGCTAGGAAATCTTTAACTAGTGGTAGTTCTAGCTTACTCTCTATTCAGTTCTTTCCAGAGTGTATTATATCCTATATATTTTATAATCATATTATTTTCCATTTTTTTCCTCTATCCAAATTATGTTTTTAAATTTTATGGATTGTAATTAGGATCCTATGAGTATTCCATGTTAATTCGAAATTTTGAAACAGCATGGTTTGTGTCAAAGCTTTAGGCCTCGTTTGGTAAAAAAATTTAAACTTACAGATAATCCTAGAATATTGATATGACCACTTGTTAAGTCAAACAAACATTGAAATAACAGATGTTATACATTAACCGAGACAAAACTGATTATATAAAAATACTTTGTTTGAGAAATCAACTTTAGAATGATTATGGGAGATTCTGTTTCTTACACCAAGTATATTTTATACCTCACAATTTTACAATTATTTTACTTGGACTTACGCACACAGAAATCAGAATTCTATACCTAAAATCTATTTCAAATTTTTTACCAAACGATGTCTCAGTTTCAGTCTCAGTTCCGACTTAGCTTGACTAACTAATAAATCCACGTAAATAGTTGGTTGGACTATAATAAAAGAGCTCCTTTTCTAGAAACATTTAGGAGTATGTTATTGTAATCATATTAGATGGGACAATGTCAGTAAGTCTCCAAACTTGTGTTTAAGTGTCAACTGTCAAGGTCGTTAGTTCGCTGTCTTTTTCTGATTGTTTAATTATTCTTTCTACTGGTATGTTTGTGTGTAACTCCTTAAGTCCTATCCAAACAGAGAAATACGTTCTCCGATTCTGTCCAAGTCTCTATTAACCTCCTATCCAAATAGACCATAGCATACCCACATCATGCATAAAGATTAAGTTTTCAGGGTTGCCCAAAAAAAAAGAAAAAGAAGCAACAATTTAGTACCCCACAATACAAAGGCGAATACAAATTGTTTTTTTTTAATCGAAGTTCATAAAGGAAGAATGCTGGGGGAAAAACAACTCCTTCAAAAAGCTAAATATTGCAGCCTTATTCATTTATTACATAATAACACTAGTAGAAAACTGCAAGAGAAAGGACCCAAAAAAAAAACACGAAAACATTTGGTGGCCCACATGCATTATTTTCTTTCATTCAAAATGATCCCGGAGAAGAATGGAGGAAAAACAAAATCGAGACAACGACAGGCTGCTGTGGCCTCACTTTGGTACTCAACATCAGAAAACAAAAATCGAACCAATCCTTGGATCACAGGGTATGAAAGGGTAAATAAAAGCAAAAGGACTTAAGGATTAGGAAGCAAAACACAGGCAGGATTCGTGCTCTTTTTCTTCCTAGATTAATTCACTTGAGCCTCATGATAAGATGTAGGTGGCACACCATACAGCAACTAATAAGAAGAAACTGAGTGTTCTCAGCTTCCACCAGAAAAGTTGTTTCTGCGTTTGTTCTCACCATCATTGCAGTTCATTTTCTTGTTTAACAAATCTTCCCTGCAACACAAAAGAACATAGAACTCAATAATTCAGTACTATAGTGGTATGAAGCAGAATGAGGATAAAAAGGGCAGTATTGAGGAAAGAGATGCAAAGTGTAAGCTGGAGAGGCCTTACATTACTTGCCTTCATTCGGGGGCGCCTGTCTGCGTTGACCTTCCTGACTTGATACCTGATTTTCTTGGAGAAGAGTCTGCTCCTCCTCTTCTCCTTGTACCTCAGAACACTAGCCTCCCTCATGCCGCCGCTTCCCGCCACCTCCGACAACAGATCGATGTCCGACAGCTTTGCCTGAAGAATCAGAGAAAAGAGAGATTAATACTACATTACTAACCAGCATGTGCTAATCTAATGTAGATTTTGGCTAAGTTTGTAAAGTAGTGGGCTGTCAATGATTTTAAACTCTAGTGTGTGTAAATCAAGACTTCTTTCAGTACACAACAAAGACTGTTGTCAAACTAGTATAGCAACATTTTTCTATTCTTCTGGAAGACTCGAGTTGGTGGATTATGACTGCATGCATTATATTAATCAACTATTCTAAGATACACTTGATTAATTACGTTCAACATTGAGGATGCCAAGTACAGAATTGGAAGACTAAAGAAAATGAATAGAAATATCAAACCACAGGGAAAACTAACCATTCGCTGCCACAAAGGGCCATAGTGTTGGTCTCGCTCAAGTGACAATTAAAAGGCCGCACTTTTTTTAATAAGAAAAGAAACAAAATATGCAGTGAATCATTCATTTTCTTATGGAATCCTGGTAGATCATTTTTGTCCCTTATTTGATTTGCTTCCGACGCTCTCGAAGTTAATTATTTTCGCGTACATATTCATTTTTTTTGGAAATTACCAGATGCAAATAATTAAATACGCGAACAACGAAAATGAGCTAGAATCAACAGAACACGGATTTATTAACCATCCGATGATTACAATGCAAACAGTACACATTAACAAAAAAATATTCAACCATTCGATGATTACAATGCAAACAGTACGCATTAACATTAAAAAAAAAACTAGTTACTTTACATAACGCTAAATGTATGTTGTCATTAATCCCTAGAAATGCTGAAATACTAGAAATACCTAAGAATAAGTGGGATGGCATATGCCCTAGGACCTTACCAGTCTATCTAATTAATATTTATTAACAAGGAATTAAACATCAAAACACACTCTTGTTATTTTTTTTTATTTAGAGAAAGAATCAAACGATCTGTCGCTGTCATGCCTACGAATCATGAGGTGAATGTGTTGTCAAAAAATATTGAGTAAAAACGATACTGGTCAACCAACTTACAATGATATCTGCCGGAGATTCCGATGAATCAGCCGCCTCGGAGAACGGCGACCCATGGCCGGACCACTCATTCATCACGCAATCAAAATTCAACTTCAGGCTCAGCGCCGGCTTCATGCTTGCCTGAATTGTTGTGGAGGAGGAGGAGGAGGAGGAGGAGGAGGAGGAGGAGTCTTCTACTACCATCTCGCCATTGTTGTTCCCAGACTTGGAATTAGTGGTAGTGGTGGAGTCCTTGTTCGAATTCACCAGCTTCTCAACTTTCTTCTTCTTCTTCTTTTTATTCTTCTTCTCCGGCGACGGAGTCTTCAACTTGGGCACTATGTTCTGCATCTCGACGGTCGGAGAGCACCACCAGTCTCCGTTCCCGGCACGTCGCAACGCTCTCGTCACGTTGAGTTGAGACCTCCCACCGAAATGACCCAGGTATGGGTTGACGAGGTCAGAGTAATCAGGTGGGTCTTCCCCTTCACAGCTGAGGTCGCCCATTATGCTATCGATCCCTTCTCCAATCTCCTCGTCGAGAATAGACTCCGCATCGAAGTCACCGTCGTCAAGCGAATTCAGCTCGTCTCTGTTGTCCGTCGTTGTTCCCCTGGGATTCCAGCAACTGTTACTCTTGCACACCGCTTTCGGCTCCAATAACTGTGAACTTGGCTTGTCGGGGACGATGACCGGCCCGTGGAGGAGGAAGCCGGCGTCGTCGGAGAGGGCTGGGAAAGGCGGGAGGAGCTCGGACGTGTCGATGAAAGCGGCGTGGTAACTGGGTTTCGTGAACTTGCAGTGCTTCCTGAGGTTCTTGGTGGAGAAGATGGTGGGGTAGAGCTTGGCTAGGAGAGCTGCCGCCTCCCAGTAGGTCTGGTTCGGTCGCTTCCGCGGGGTTCGCGCTTTCTTCGTGGAGATTGCGAGCGGCGGGGAGTTGCTGGACTCGGACAGGGTTGAGGACGGCGACGAGGAGTGGGAGGAGCGGGAAGGAGGAGATGAGGACTTGACGATGTCGAGGTCGAAGCCGTACGCGCGACCACCACCACCACTCAGACAAGAAGACATGGTTTGGTTTGCGGAGTCTGGATTTGGATTTGGATTTGGGAGCACAGAGCACGGAATTCACAGGTCACAGCATGTAGAGAAATGGAACCTAATGTGTTCTTCCTGTCTTTGTTAGTCCTAAAACTCTGAACCCAGATTTAAGATTTTCATTTTTTTCCAACCCAATGGAAGAAGAAGAAGAAGAAGAAGCAAAATTGGACCTTTTTTCTACTAGTTAGAAGCAACAGGTACAAACCAGCACTTGGGATTTGAATCCCTGAACCAAGAAAACAGCAAAGCCAAATCTGCAATCCACAACCATTACTACTATTGAATCTTGTCCAACAATAGGTCAACAGCTTCCTCCTCCAAAAAAAGAAGCAGAGCAATAATAATCTTGTTCCTTCTGCTACCGTTTGCAAAAATAATCTTGTTCCTTCCTGCTGTTCTCTACCCTTCTTCTTTTTTTTTGGTCTTTAAAGAGACAAGGAAGATTTAAAAACCCTGCCTAAACCCCAGAGTCCCGGGCTCAGCTCATGCAATTCAGGTGCTGTTTCCGTACTACAGAAACTTGAGGAAAATGGAGAAGAAGAATACCGGACTAGACTGGAAACAAAAAGAGGAAGAAAGAGAACTGATCAACAGAGGAGACACAGAGTCTCCTCCTTTCCTTTGAACCCAACACCAAATTCCAAGACAGACAGCAAAATCCTTCTAAAAATCGAAACTTGGGAAACGGGTAGTGCTTGGAAAGACTAGAAAGCCAATCAGGCTGGTGGTTGCTCTGTTCTATTGGTGTTTAGGAAGCACAGAGATGGAGAGTGGACTGAAAAGGAAGAGGGCGGCGGGGGGCGTGGAGAGGAAGCAAGAGTGGAAAGTGGAGGAGGAAATGAGGGAGGGAGGGGAATGGTCGAGGAGGTGCAGTGGAACGACGGGTGGTGGTTTTGGAGGAAAGGGCCAGAGGAAACGACAAGGTTTGCCTTCACCACACACCAGGGGACCACTCGACCTTTCTTCCTCTACTTCTACCACCGCCACTTGGAGGTTTTCATTTTGGGTAATTGTCATATAATTTCTTAAGATTATTCTGATTCTTAAAAATCTCCTTGCATTGTAATTGCTTTGTGTTAACCTCTATCTTTCATACCTAATTGAAAAAAGAAGAAGAAAGATCCCTTGTCCCTTGAGTTAGAAGAATTTTTAATCTCGTAGAAATAATCCGATAACTGGCAATCCTTTTATTGACATTATGCACTTAAAACTTCCATAGTCTTTCATTCATATGAAGTTTTCGATCCTAGAAGGAGAATACGATCACTAACAACTCTCGATCAACGTCACACCTCCAAAAGAAATGTGACATTAAGTAGTACTAGAAGAGTTTCTCAATTATCGATCAACATTTTCTTGTCGGAAAAGTAGAAGTAGATCAATTGATTTAAGGTTTTCATTATCATAAGAAAGAAGGAGAGAGTGAGATGAGAAAAAAAGGATAAATGAAAAAGAAGAACTTGAGAGTTAGAGTTAACGGGGATTAATAGATAGTATACATAGTAAAACATTAGTAAAATAACGTTAGGAATTTTTTTAATAATTAGAAAAACGTTAAGGGGTCACCACGAAGCCGTTATATAACAATGGGTTGTTTAAGAACAATAACAATCTTAAGGGTATTATATGAAAGTTACCCTTTTTTTTTTTTCTTTGCCGTTTGATCTCCAATCAATTTTTCTTGTGATCACCGGTAAGTTATTTGTTTGCTTCATTTTAATCGTCTGGCTGCAACCACCAATCACCACAGAGACGGGAGAAACTGACTGTTTACATATTAATATTTTTTTTCTTTTGCCGTGATGCAGTGAGGTTTGTTACTAGAGTCAAAGATTGTGGTAATGATTGACTACTGGTTTCCGGAGAATGTGAGCAGTGGGGGAGAAAAAAATCAACAGCATGATTTTAGTATTGGGTACAAATCCTCTTTTTTTTCTTTTTTTTTTTTGGTGGGAAACGGGTACAGATCGTTTGTTACTATTGCAGAAAGTGAACGGGAAAAGAAAGAATTAAAGAGGCGATGGTGTGGATTTCTGCATTAAAACCCACTGTGTTGTATGCATGGTACAAATTGGAATTTCGAGCAAGACGGCAATAAAAGGAAGGCAAAAAATGCGCGTAGGAATTTGTTTTTCCAACTCAGCAACTAGATTGCATGTAGGTAGAAAAAAAGCAGATGATTTTTGATTTTACTGACGAATGAAAAAGAGATATCTGATATAGGTTTGGATTTCTTTGCATTCGACGTTGCATTCTTCCATCACTTCTGTTGATGAATAATCAGCAGATTTAGCTTAGATTATCAATCTGCTTAGATTATCGGCAGATTCAGACAAAAATAAGTAAGGCTGGTTAGGGTGGGGAAATAAAAAATAAAAATAAAAATCACGAAAACAACCCAAACAACTGACATTGTTGGACATTAATAGGACATTCACCAACCAAGAATAACAACCCAAACTGCTGGAGGAGGATACAATCGATCGCCACTAGAACGGTCCCATGCAGGCGTGGCCTTCATGGGATACGCTTGCTTATCTGCTGACCTGTCGACATCTGATTGGCTCCCTTGGATTTTTGTGGGCAGGAGGTGGTCTGACTCCAACTTTATTGGCCGCTGGATCTACACGTGAACCGAGGTACGGTGCGGTCCTCACTCGGCGCTCTTTTCCTTTCAATCCATTCATCCATCCTCTCTTCCATTTTTCCTCTCTGCATTGTTTTATTTTAAAATACATATGTTTGGATCTCTGATGGTCTGAGGGTCCGTCGGTTCAACGATTTGTACTTTTTTTTCTATTTCGCCTCACCGTTTCCATTCCTTTTGTGTGTGGAGGATTTGAGTCATACGTTGTGTCACTTCAGTTCAATCACTGATGATAGAATTCTGATTTTATTATTATTATTTTACGGCTTGTGGATAGTGATTTCCCTACCATTTCAGTTCTGCTTGCTTATGAGATATTTTAAGATGGTTTGTTTGTGAGTTGTGATTATGAGTAATTGCATTGGAAGTCAAAAGGTGGTAATTGCAGCAACGTATAAATGTTAGTAATCATTCTTTAACCTGGGCTCGTGTAGCTTGTCCGTGCTACTTTGAGCAAAGCTTTCTTCCCTCTTTCTGTTTTATTTGCAGCACACTGTAAATATCTATTATAAAACTAGTAAAAATTTCAGAGGGAAAAAATCACTGGGAAAAAGGAGATTTTAAAGTAATCGATGCAAATTGATGGCAAAGGATATCCAAAATTCTTCATATGGTGAAATCTACCCTGTACTACACATGTGAAAGTGGGGAAGGTACAGACTTTCTGAAAGACAAAGTCACAGTTTGTGACCTTAGTAACTCAAGAAAATGTAATTATTCTCGTTCAGATTTAACTGTTCATATTTTCTCACGTATTAAAGTTGCAAGTTTTTTTTTCCCAAAAAAGATAATTATGTTTCTTTTCAAAGACAAAATGTAGAAATTGACACTTTTTTAGGACAGGTCACTCCAGAAGAGATATTTCTGGCACGTGGCATGCACATACCTAGAGGTTCAAAGCTTGAAAATGGCAGGAGGATTTAGGGAATATGCATGAAAAAAACATACTGCTGTTTTGTATAGAGATGGAGATGTACATCCACTTGCAGTCTAGTCGTGCGTATGCATTATTATTTGATGGATAGGGGCATCCTATTAGGTGCAACTGCCTCCAATGTATCTCCAATTCTTATTCTTTTTACAGGAGCATTTTGAGAATTTGCATTGCACTTTATTCCTAGAATGTTCATTGGCCAAGTCATGAATTGGCCTTCTTTTTTTTCAGTTTACAGTACTATTACTACAAGCTTTAGAAGGTTACACCGTGATGATGACTAAGGGTTCATTTGGAAAATAGTCTAAATAGAGGTTGACATGGTGTGGTGCCAGAGGAAAAAACCAAAAAATCCCATCGATTTTAGTTTTTCCCTTCCTCTCATCGTGTGTGTGTGTGTGTTTTTTTTTTTTTTGAAATTTATTCATAGTCTATATGTTATATCTTCATTGGTTTGTTACAGTCAACTATCTAGGTGCATCTTATTCTTATCCTAATGGGATAGCACAAATGTGATAGGTCTAGGGCACCTTCCTCAATGATTCATGAGAGAGAGAGAGAGAGAGAGAGAGAGAGAGAGAGAGAGAGAGAGAGAGAGAGAGACCACCATGGCAAATTAACCATTAAAAACACTGAAGATAACCATTTGAGTTATTGCACAATGCAGGACTACTGACAGTTCAATTCTATCTGAATCCCTGAACGCTGAAACAATCTTTTGGTTTTAAGTGGCATGTTTTACCCACTAGACAACAGTAACAACTAAGCACTTTATGCACCACTTCAATCAACAAAGCAAAAAAGGACAAAGAGAGTAACCACCATATGTACACATGAATTCATGACATCATACTTTACCGATGCCTTCCCATCCGAAGGACTTGGACAGATGTTGAAACCATCAGCATGGAGCTTCATCCCACCAAAAGCAGCAAATTTTTTTTTGGATAATTGATGTGACCCATATGGCCGAAAACATCTGTGTTTAAATAAACAAAACAAAGAGCCAACGGATCAGAGATAGATCATAGATCAGATCAGACCCATGCGCTATCGAGGACGGCAACGTGGCGAAACCGAAGCCTCTGCTTCCAAATCCGTTAATTCCTTCAACCGAGATGAGGTGTACGAACTGATGCAGGCATTTCATAGCCAAGCCCAAGCTAATCTTATCCATCCAAAAGCAGCAACAACATAAATTTCTCGTTAACCGACTGTAGTAGTGAAACTTATCATTTTTTCTTTCGGACAGTAAAAAGAAAATATATGTATATCAATATTAGAAAAAAAAAAAACATAAATTTCTCGTTCCTTGCTCCATCCAGTGGTGTTGGGCGTGGACACATCTATGTATTGAGTGGTAATTGTTTTTTTTGTTTGTTAACAGTAGTAGTATGTATTAATAAAATAGATCAAAATTATAAAGTTCACCTAAGTCCAGATATTACAAATTACACAGTCAAAATTTTCAGTTGAAATACAGAGTATTGCAAAAATGGATCAATAAGATCACTACAGATTGCCAGGATTAACCAATAATTAATCAAATCGGAGGGTTGTCCTCCCTAAGGATCGGTGTTGTAGCATTGTATTCCGTTCCCTAATGTACAATAGGAGCCAATGGTGCGTACTCCAAATTCCTTTGCTGCTGGAAGGAAGATAAAGATTGTAGTATTTCTAATCTTTCAAATCCTGTGTCCAAACATTCTACCACACAATGAAACATCGAAATAATATCACTTATTATCAAACTGGGGATTTTTGAAATGCTCCTTAAAGTTCTATTATTTCTTTCCTTCCAAATAAGCCAAATAAATATATGAATAAAAGTGAGAGAGCCTGTTGAAGATGCTTGAAAATACAGAACAGGAGGATAAGTAAATAAATCCACAATGGAGAACACAACAGGATAGATACATCCATTGGTGAATGCCTTCCAAATTTTTTGTGTAAATGGACAAAGTAGGAATATATGTGCAACATTTTCAGCACTATTTAAACAAAAAGGTCAGCTGTCAATACCAATCCAACCTTTTTTAAGAAGATTATCTTTTATCAAGATCTTATTAGAGAACACAAGTCATGCAAAAAGTTTAATCTTTAAAGACATCCAACAATCCTATATCTCATGCATGTATTTAAATCTATAGCCACCATCATTTAACATGTTATAACAGGATTTGACAGTAAAATCCTTGTTGGTGGGACGCCATAATAACATATCTTCCTCTACAGAAATGTTGGTGTTATTAATGATGTCCAAAAAGATATTCATTTGAGAATGCAAATTACCTACAACAGCCGGATTCAAAGGGATAAAAGAATAAGCTTGCAGGATTTAAAAAAAAAATCTGAAATTTTTTTGAGACGGTAGCTTACTTATAATTAGACATATGATATAAATCAGGAAGGCAATCTTTTAACTTTTCTCCTTATCATCATCTATTTTCCCAGAATATGGTATTTCTGTCATTATTAACGTGAAAATCAGTAAACTTATTTATAATATCAAAGCATTTTTTAACTCCGACCAAAGAGACGCGCCCATTAGAATTACCATTATTGAGTGGTAATTGTCATGCAGTGCAAAACGCAAATATGATATGGTCATGGTCCCCTTCTCTTTGAGAGGATAAGTCCACGAGTGTTAGTTGTTTGAGAGAGATATTTGCTGCAAAAGGAAGAAAAATATGCTCAGATGCCAATGCACAGTGGAGGCAAAGTTGAGGATGACTATAGCTAGAGGCTAGCTAGAGAGAGAGAGAGAGAGAGAGAGAGAGAGAGAGAGAGAGAGAGACGTGGTGTATTTATTTGTTTCGTCTCTGCCCATACTTGGTCGGTCAGATTTGTTTTAGGTGGACAGTCATTTTTGTATAAACTTTTTACACGAAGAGGAGATCTCCAATATGTCTTCTCTGGATAATCAAAGTGAAAAGAGTACACCAGCACAATAAATTCGAAAGACAAGAGCCCAAATTCTGGAACGTCCTAGACCAATATGGCTGGGTACGTGAAAATAACTAGATATGGTGCGGCCACTCGACGAAATACAGCAACAAATTTCTCCAGTCATTTATAAAATGCCAACGTGTTCAACAGAAACCAGTCCCAAATGCGACTGTAGATTATCTTGTGCTTAGAAGAATAAATTGTAGAAACCAGTTGCAGAAACAATTTTGAGAAGACCACAATTGTGTCAGGCAAACGAGAGGGGACTTCAAAACGACGCTCCAAGAATAACACCACATGCTCTTTTTTGATATGGATTTGCATATATTTTCTTCTTGTAGTCCGTGAGATTCGAAACTAAGAGGGAAGTGAATATTTCACTCTTTCAGGTCAACTGTACTATGGTAATTGGTTAACACCACATGCTCTTAAGACCCATGTAATCATGTACCATGTATGGATGGGTTTAGGACCACCATTGGGCAAATCCCCACCGGGGAGCCCACCAAGTCCCTAAAGAGGAATGGTCCCCAAATACCCACCGACTCCAGTGCCACTTAATCAAGCACTTAGGCCAAACAATTAAGTCACCCGGAAGAGTTCCTGGGGGGGGGGGGGGGGGGGGGGG